>PISX010001846.1:0-67859 GCA_004024625.1 Mellivora capensis | reverse complement strand
AAGAATGTACTACCTTACCCATCACGCCATTATGAATAAAGATATGAACACTTAAAAAAAAAAAAAAGTCTAGTATCCATACTATATAAAGAAGTCTTATAAGCCAAAGATACAAAGAAAAATAAATAAAAAGGGCAAAGGGCTTGAATAGATATTTCTCCAGAGAAGATAAACAAGTGGCCAACAAGCATATGAAAAGATGCTCAACATCATCAGCCATCAGGGAAATGCAAATCAAAACAGCAATGAGATATCACTCCTTATCTACTAGGATGACTACAGTATTTCTTTTAATGGAAAACAACAAGAGTTGGTAAAGTTGTGGAGAAATTGACACCTTACACAATGCTTGTAGGAATGCAAAATAGTTCCTGCTATAATGCTCCTGTGGAAAGTTTTGGAAGAAAAAAAAAATACAGTTACCTAATACCCAACACCTCCGTACCTAGGTATGCCCAAGAGAAATCAATATCCACACAGAAACTTATACTCAAATGTTCATAGCAGTGTTATTCCTGATAGCCAAAACATGGAACCAACCAAATGTCCGAGTGTAAACAAATAAATGAAACATGGTGTACCATACAAAGGAGTATTATTCAATCATAAAAGACTGACATATTGATTCATGCTACACATAGATGAACCCTGAAAGCATTATGCTTAATGAATGAAGCCTGTCAAAAAAAGACACTTAGTATGGTTTACATGAAACTTCCAGAACAGGCAAATATATAGAGACAGAAAGTAGATTTGTGGTTGTCTGAAATGTACAGAAGTGGGAATTGGGGAGTGACTGCTAATAGGTTTTTAATTGGGGGGGGTGATGGAAATTTCTGGAATTAGATAATAGTGATAGTGGCACAGTATTGTGGGTTTTTTAAAGATTTATTTATTTGTTTGTTTGTTTGTTAGAGAGGGAGAGAGAGCACAAGTAGAGGGAGTAGCAGGCAGAGGAGAGGGAGAAGTGGCTTCCCACTGAGCAGGGAGCCTGATGCAGGACTCGATCCCAGGACTCTGGGATCATAACCTTATCTGAAGGCAGACGCTTAACTAACCAAGCCACTCAATTGCACAGTTGCACAGTTTTGTGAACATATTAAAATTCATTGAAATGTACACATTAAAGGGTGAACTTTATGGTGTGTGAATTATCTGAAAATAAAGGAATCTGAGAATAAATTAATGAATTTATGCACGTAGAAACATGCTTAGGAGTGGAATTGGCCACATGATAAGTCTATGTGTAACTTTCTGAGGAACTGCCAAAGAGTTTTCCAAAGTGGCTACGCCATTCTACAGTCCCGCCAGCAGTGTGTCAGAGTGCCAGTTTCTCCACATGCAAAGGCTCATTTTTAAGAGATTCTAGCAGACAATTCGGCAACAAGGTCTATGGGGAACAAATGTAAAAGGCTGAGGTTTTCACTATCTTAGAAGCATGTGTGTGTGTTTGTTTACAGGTTTCAAAGAAAATCCATGGATGGAAGCTTTGGTTCCAGTGATGGTAAGAAAAACCCTGGTTTCAAATTCAAATGATTATCGAGTGTGTGGCAATATCCCATTTGGTACTTCTTTTGTCTCTCTGTCCTTTGTAATTCCCAAACCCTCCCTTGTCCTATCGCACAGAGTGATCTAATCTGCACTCTTTCTAGAGAAAGCAGAGCTAGTGAGAACCAGTTTTCACAGTTGGTAATTACTGAGCTGTGGAGCTCATGCTAAAAACCTTTGCTCAGAGTGTCCCTTGCAGTTACCCATACCATTTATCAGCCATTCATCTTTTTTTTTAAGTTGAGTCTGTTCTAGGATGTAAATTGTTGTCCCCAAACTGACTTGTGAACAAGAGTAAGAATTTATTGTGTCAACTCTAATACAGAGCTCACTTTTCCCAAATTGAGAAAGAGGCTTTTTTGTTCCCGTAGCTAAAAACCTGATGTGTTTGAAACTAATTAGTATAATAAAGAGTATAATAACTCTTTGATTATTTGACCATCCTAAGATGCCCTTTCCTCCACTCTGATAATTTGAACAAAGGAATTCAATTACCTGATCTTTTTATCAATCTTTAAAAAATTTAACTGTCCTCATTTTTTTAATTGAGAAATAATTGACCAGTAGTACTGTGTAAGTTTCAGGTATAAACTCAATGATTCGATATCTGAATATATTGCATAACAATCAGCACCATGAATCTGGTTAACATCCATCACCACAGACAGTTACAATTTTTTTTTTCTTGTGATGAGAACTTGTAAGATCTACTCTTTTAGGAACTTTCAAATATATGATAAGTAGCATGAACTACAGTTACCAGGCTACATCTTATATCCCCAGGACTCATTTATCTTATAACTGGAAGTTTATACCTTTTGTAAATGTCCTCATTTTTGAAAAGTCTAAATCAGTGTGAGTTACTCAGTGTTTGTAAGTTCTTTGGCATAGAGTGCTTATTTGGAAAAGGAACGATGAAATGAGACTTGATTTTTTTTTTAAGATTTTATTTATTTATCTGACAGAGAGAGATCACAGTAGACAGAGAGGCAGGCAGAGAGAGAGAGGGAAGCAGGCTCCCTGCTGAGCAGAGAGCCCAATGCGGGACTCGATCCCAGGACCCTGAGATCATGACCTGAGCCAAAGGCAGCGGCCCAACCCACTGAGCCACCCAGGCGCCCCGAGACTTGATTTTTAAGTCACACACAGCAGATGTTTAGTTCTGTATTTTCTGTACTTAAATGAGCCCACATAATATTAGAAAGACAGAAACTGGTCCCCTACCCACCCAGCAGGAACATTTCTCACTCTGCTAGATGGCTGCTTCTCCTGCCTTCCTTTGATTTTTTGTCTTCCTCAATGTCAGCATGTTTATTTTTCCAGCCACCCAGGCAATTGGTTTTGATAACATTTCAACTGTGAAAGGACACCTGCTCTAGTGTCTTTAAAATCTGAAGTCCTACTTTCCCTTGTATTCATAGAATGTGTAAATGAATTTTTCTTCTCTCTGGATCTCATCCTTTTTCTTCTGGTGTTCTCCAAGTTTTGCTCTTAGTTTAGGTCTCCACTGAACTTAGAAAGCCTGATTAATCAGATCCCATTGGTGCTCTGTGAAAGGATGGTCTGTTATTTTTATTGTATGAGTGAAGACATTTTATTATTGTAATGTAAATGATTGTAATGATAATATTGTAATAATAATAAGGAATTTCCATGTTTGGAAGAGTTTCCTGAACAGTTAAATATAAGTGGACAGAGCTGAGATTTTAGCCAGATCATTGTCCAAGATCAAGAAGGCTCTGAAAATTAGCTACGAGCTACAGGCACCCTTCAGGTGGCAAGCAGAAATGAATGAATGAATGAATGAATGAATGAGTGATAAAAGGAAGGAAGGAAGGTAGGAAGGAAGGAAGGAGAGAAAGGAGGAGAGGAGAGGAAAGGAAGGGAGAGAGAGAGAAAGAGAAAGAGAGGAAGGGAGGGAGAAAGAAAGAGAGAGGGAGGGAAGAAGGGGTAGAGGGAGGAAAAAAGAGTAAAGATGCATCAGTTAGGATTCACATGGTTGCAAATAACAGCAAAATAGAGCTCAAAACATGCTTAAATAATAAAGAGGCTCCTCTCTTTGCAAGTTGAGCAGAAGGGGGGGCTTCAGGATTGACTGAGTCTGGTGGCTCCTTTTCTCTGCCTTCCCTTGACTCTCCTTTACTTCCAGTGCTGATGTGAGGTGAATTAGTTTGACATCTTCACCTGAAAATGCCCAAAAGGAAGGACTTTTTCAGGAGCACCCAGTAACTTCTCATATTTCACTGGTGTAGAGTGCATCATTTACTTATTGTTAAATCAGTCACTGCAAAGGAGTAGATTTACCTGCAGATCAGTCAAGCCTACTTACAGATCAATCAGGCCTACTTACAGAACTAGGATGAGATCATCTTCCTCTAAGACCTGTTTCTCAAACTTAACATTGTTGACATTATAGGCTGGATAATTCTTTGTTGTTAGGGGCTGTCCTGTGCCCTCTAGGATGTTTAACTGCATTCTTCACCTCTACCTACTAGAAACCAGTAGTACACTCCATCCTCGTGACGACTAAAAATGTCTCCAGACATTCCCAAATGTCTTCTTGAGGGCAGAATGGCCTCCCCACCTCCACAGCCCCAATTGAGAATATCTGACTTAAACACCCAGACTTCCAGGTGAGGATACCTGAACAAAAATCCCAGCTTAGTTAGGAAGTAGGGAATAAGATTGTTCACCACAAAGGGCTTTGAAATAGGGAAAGGTCAGGAGCCTTTTTCATGCAGACAGGCTATCTCGGGAAAGATGGCCCATGACAACACGTGAGACAAGACCTAGATGCTGAAGACAAGAGCAGAGAAGACACACTCTACCCTAGGAAAGAACTAGTTAGCAACTCTTTAAAGCACATCAAAGGGAGCATTGAGAAACCATCCTGGAGCAAAAGACAGAAGCAAGTGAGGGACACTATCTATCTGAAAGCTAAGATGAAACATTGGGGGAGTGGGGGGACTTTGCCTTGCCAAGGAACGAGGATACAGAAATGCCTTTCTCTCCCAGGGATCCAGGATCCGTGTGACTGTGGGGGCTACAGGAAGATCAGTGGAGATCAGAGCTACAGGGAGTAGCAGAGGCACTGGTAACCAGAGCAAAAGCTAGGAGTACTATCTGAAAGGGAAGGAGGATCCCATTAGACTTGGGATCCACCCAAATCAGTGTGGACCCAGACGTCTGAAAGGGAGAGGACCAATGCTGCCACAACAAGAAGATGAGGCAGGGAAAACTCTTGCAAGAGAGAAGAATCCCACTTTACTCAGCCCAGTAGGATGGTGGGAGGAAGATGGCAGGGGAGTGGGGTAATGACAAAGTGACCAGGTGAGCAAGACTTGTGTATCTTCCTCTCCGTGCTGAACTCTGGGAGTGTGATTATGGAGTATTGACAGGTTAAAAGGAAGGCCAAAACAGAGGAGATTTTACCCAGACTGTCATTGGGGACTCAGGATGCCTGTCTTTTTTTTTTCCCTCACATTCTTTTTATAGATAAGCTTAGCAATGGTGGCAAATTTTAATAGAGCAGAAAGGCTTCACATATATTGTTCATATATATATATAGATATATATATATGTACACACACACATATATAACAAATATATATAAGGACATTAAAGATACATATATATATTTAACAAATATATATATATATATAAAGATTTTATTTATTTATTTGTCAGAGAGAGAGAGCACAAGCAGGGGGAGCAGCAGGCAGAGGGAGAGGGAGAAGCAGGCTCTCCACTGAGCAGGGAGCCTGATATGTGATTCGATCCCAAGACCCTGGGATCATGACACAAGCCGGAGACAGATGCTTAACCAACTAAGGCACCCGGGCATCCCTATTTATATTTAAAGTTTATGTATCTTTCTGAAGAGAGAAGCTCTCAAACTAATGTGCACTGAGGAGGCAGGTCAGCTTTGAGGCCCCAAGGCCCGGCTCCCTGTGCGCCGTCCGTGGTGGGGGGCCGTGAACCCGAGGCCCTTGCCCGCTCCTCCCCGCAGAGAGAGTTCCAGGAGCGCTCCCACCATTGGAGGAGTTCTAAGGCTGGGTCTTTTCTATTCTAGTTGCCCTTTTAAACCAGGGCTTTTGTCTGCGCCCCAAGGCGGACAGATTTGCTCCCGGTCCCTCAGAACTATCCCTGCCACCCCAGTTCCTCCAGGACCCTTCGTTAGCATTAGCACGGCTTTGTTTTTCCTGCTGTTCTATCTTTAGCTGTGCAGAAGCTGCTCAGTCAACCCTCAGTTCTTCAGGAGGAATGGCTCTATAAATAGGTGCCGATTTGGTGTATCCGTGGAGGAGGTGAGTTCAGTGTCTTCCCACGTTGCCATCTTGGACTGGAACTCTCTCCCCAACTTTTGAGACTTTGGGGATAGGTAGCCTATTGGCGTAAAACTGAAATTTCTTGGCAACAAGTTCACGTCATTTCTGACTCCCTCTTCAGCTTCCGACCTCCTGAGTCCAGAGACAAAAGAACGCAGGACAGTTATAAATATGAAGCCTCTGAAAGATCCAAACGTGCTCAAAATGAGGTTTTCTCCTCACACTGAGCATTCAACATAAAAAGCCAGCATGTGAGCATATCTTATGCAATGTTAACAAAGTAAACAGATGGCAAAGGGTTTGTGCTCAAAAAAAAAAAAAGATGCCAGAACAATTTCTTCATTAAGATGAGCTCATTCACAACTTTATATGTTTACTTATTCCCAGCCAGAACATCTTGGTCTGTCCCATAAACTGATATTTTGTGTTTAATTCTTTCTAAATACCACAGAGAGTTAAATGTAAGTATATAACTCCCCTTACGGAGCATCAAGTATATCTGAAGTTTGAGAGAGAACGCTTTGGTTTTCTGCATTCCATGAAGTCCTTAGACGTTAGAAAAATTAATAGAATATTGTTATCCAGTGTTGGCCAATCTCATATTTAAGTTGTGCCTGTAGATGTCCACAGAGTTACACATCTTTGTGTGTGGGCCACTGTAGTGCTGTGAAAATCCTGATGCTCTTGTCCCTCATAGAGCTACACGGGCATTGCAGCTGCCTCCCAGTGGAAACAGCGGCCGCTCAGTTATAAGCCAGAGCTGAGTATCAAAGGCAGTACCACGTCCGAGTCTGAACAGACCCACGCAGCTGGCTTTTGCTCTGTAATGAAGTTTCACCTCACAAAACAGGGATCATTTTTGTTTGCTCGCTTGCTTTGATCTTAGCTTTTGTGTTTTTTTCCTCCTTTGTTCAAACCCACAAAAATACTACTTCCCACAAACCATTTCAACCTCCTACCATAACCAGACTCAAGCCTTTTCCTAGGCACACTTCTGCTTCTCATAGCGGAGGGCTTCTCAGTAACACCAAAATGCCCCAAAGTGTGGGTGTTAGGATTTTAGTGTCATTCTCTACTTATTTTTTTACACATTTAATATTTTTAATTACATCTTTTTTAAGGGAGGTAGGCTGATGGTTAAAAAGAGGGAGCTTAAAGCTACAGATTTAATCTGTATCAAAATACAGCATTTTTCACAGAACTAGAACAAATAATCCTAAAATTTGTATAGACCACTAGAGGCCCTGAATAGCCAAAGCAATCTGGAAAAAGATGACCCAAACTGGAGCTTTCTCAATCCCAGATTTCAGGATATACTACAAAGCTGTAGTGATCCAAACAGTCTGGTACTGGCGCAAAAATAGACACGTGGGAAAAGGGAAAAGTCTCTTCAACAAATGGTGCTGGGAAAACTGGACAGCTATATGCAACAGAATGAAACCGGACCACTGTCCTATACCATACACAAAAAAATAAACTCAAAATAGATTAAAGACCTAAATCCATAAAACTTCTAGAAGAGAACGTAAGCTGTAATCTCTTTGACATTGGCCTTAGCAACATTAGCTATGTCTCCTCAGGCAAGGGAAGCAAAGGCAAAAATAAACTCTCGGGACTACACCAAAATAAAAATTTCTGCACACCAAAGGAAACCATCAACAAAACAAAAAGACAACTTACTGAATGGGAGAAGATATTTGCAAATGATTTACCCAATAAGGGATTAGATCCAAAATATATAAAGAACCTATATGACTCAACACACACACACACACACACAAATAACAAATAATCCAATTTAAAAATGGGTAGAAGAGGGACACCTGGGTGGCTACCTTCAGCTCAGGTCATGGGGGACCCTGGGATCGAGTCCCACATTGGGCTCCTTGCTCAGCAGGGAGACTGCTTCTCTCTCCACCTCTGCCTGCCACTCTGCCTGCTTGTGAGCTCTCTCTCTCTCTCTGACAAATAAATAAATAAAATCTTTAAAAAAAAATGGGTAGAAGACATGAACAGACATTTCTCCAAAAGAAGACATCCAATGGCCAACAGACACATGAAAAGATGTTCAACATCAGTCATCATCAGGGAAATGCAAATGAAAACCACAATAAGATACCTGTCATACTGTCAGAATGGCTAAAATAAAAAACACAAGAAACAGCAAGTGTTGGTAATGATGTGGAGAAAAAAGAACTCTCGTGCACTGTTGGTGGGAATGCACACTGGTACAGCTCTTGTGGGAAAGCAGTATGAAGTTTCCTCAAAAAATTGAAAAATAGAATTATCATATATCCAGTAATTTCTACTGGGCATTTACCCAAAGAAAGTGAAAACAATAATTCAAAATGTTATATGTACCCCTATGTTTCTTGCAGCATTATTGACAGTGACCAAATTATGGAAACAGCCCAAGTGTCTATAGGTAGATGAATGGATGAAGAAGCTGTGGTGTGTGTGTGTGTGTGTGTAACAGAATATTACTCAGGGGCGCCTGGGTGGCCCAGTCCTTTAAGTGGCTGACTCTTGGTTTCTGCTCGGGTCATGATCTTAGGGTGGTGAGACTGAGCCTCATATTGGGCTGCATGCTCAGCAGGGAGTCTGCCTCAGGATTCTCTCTCTCCCCCCTCTGTCTCTCCCCCTCGCACACTCTCTCTCTGAAATAAATAAATAAGTCTTTAAAAAGAAAAAGAATACTACTCAGCCATAAAAAAGAATGAAATCTTGCAATTTGCAACAGCATGGATGGATCTAGAGGGTATAATGCTGAGTGAAATAAGTCAGTCAGAGAAAGACAAATACCATATGATTTCATTCATTTTTGGAATTTAAGAAACAAAGCAAATGAACAAAGAAAAGAAAAGATGAATAAAAAAACAGATTTTTAAATACAGAAAGTAAACTGGTGGTCACCAGGGGGAGGTGGGTGGGGAGACGGGTGAAGCTGGTGGTGGGGATTTAGAGTACACTGATGATAAACACTGAGTTATGTATAGAATTGCTGAATCAGGGGCGACTGGGTGGCTCAGTGGGTTGAGCCTCTGCCTTCAGCTCGGGTCATGATCTCAGGGTCCTGGGATCGAGTCCCACATCAGGCTGTCTGCTCAGCGAGGAGCCTGCTTCTCTCTGTCTCTGTCTCTCTCTCTCTCTCTCTCTGCCTGCCTCTCTGCCTACCTGTGATCTTTCTCTGTGTGTCAAATAAATAAATAAATAAATCTTTAAGAAAAAAAAAAAAAGAATTGCTGAATCATGTTGTACACCTGGAACTAGTATTACACTGTATGTTAATTATACTTGAATAGAAAGTTTTAAAAAGAGGGAGTTTAAGCTTGAAAAGAGAAAAATGTGAAAGACACTGAGGGAAATGTAAAAGACAACATCACCTGGGATGAGCCCATCACCATGGTTTCTGTGAGACTCCCCGCAGTGAACTGAAGGGAAGATACTAGCGTGACCCAATTGAGCATCATCAGCAAGCAGCAGCAGACCACCTAAAAAGCAAAGGTTGTGCTTAGATATTTCTTTAAAGTATCAGCTTACTATAGTGGAGATTCAAATAAGTCTCAACCTCCTTGTCTCTTTTGAAAGATATTCTTGGGCACTCTGTGAAAGTAACACACTTGATATTCATATCTTAAAGGAAAATCCCTGTATTATTTTTCAGTTATGAAGATAGCTTTGGGGGCACCAGGCCTTCGGCTCAGATCATGATCCCAGGGTCCTGGAATTGAGCCCTGTGTCAGGCTCTCTGCTCAGTAGGGAGTCTGCTTCTCCCTCTCTCTCTGCCTCTACTCTGCCCCCTGCATTCATACCCTCTCTTTCTCTCTCAAATAAATAAATACAATCTTTAAAAAAAAAAAAAAAAAGAAGAAGAAGAAGAAGAAGAAAAGTTTTTGGGCACCTGGGTGGCACAGTCGGTTAAGCATCTGACTCTTGGTTTCAGCTCAGGTCATGATCCCAGGGTCAGGAGATCAAGCCCTGAGTGAGGCTGCATGCTGGGCGTGGAGTCTGCTTAAGACTCTCCCCCCGAGGGACGCCTGGGTGGCTCAGTTGGTTAAGCGGCTGCCTTCGGCTCAGGTCATGATCCCAGCGTCCTGGGATCGAGTCCCACATCGGGCTCCTTGTTTGGTAGGGAGCCTGCTTCTCCCTCTGCCTCTGCCTGCCACTCTGTCTGCCTGTGCTCGCTCTCTCTCTGACAAATAAATAAATACATTAAAAAAAAAAAAAAGACTCTCCCCCCGCTCTCCCTCTGACCCTCCCCCTGCTCACACTCTCGCACGCACACACACTCTCTCTCTCTTTCCCTCCCAAAAAGAAGAAGAAGATAAGTTTTAACTGAAACCAATACAATGAACCTCTCTCCATCCACTATCCGAGGAACTCTGGGCAAATCCTTGATTTCTCAAGTGTCTCCCTTATGTTATTTTAAAATGGTGATCATAGTACCCACCTCATAGGGCTGTTGAAAAATTAAAAGAGTCAATTCTTGCAAAGAAATTCAAAGGGTGTCTGACCTCCACTAAGTTATCAGTAAACACTGGCCAGGAGGAGGAGGAGGAGGAGGAGCAGCAGCGAGCACAGCAGTAGTAACAGCAACGGGAGCATGAGTTACGGTAGCAGTACTAGTGGGTGTGGGAATAGTAAGTGGGACTCATTACGGTCAGTAGTCGCAGCAGCAAAGCTCTGTGCTCTAACTATGGCCAGATCTGTCCTAGGTCAAAGAGCCCATCAAATTGTACACGACGTTTCCACATGACACTGCTATTGTGCACAAAAAAAAATTTAATATCTCATACTTAAGCATCTGCAAATAACCTCCTTCTTTGCCTTGAAGTTGGATGAAAAGCATAGAGGGTGTTGACACCATGTTACATATTTACGGGTGAGCCCAAGAAGGGCCAAGGAACATCTACTCTCTTGAAGTGGTAAGACACAGATCAAGGAGTCCCCAGGCCTGGGGACAGTGCCAGGGAGTCCGCATTCTGAGGGCCTGGGAACAGCCTTGCCCACCAGGAACGCTGTGTCAGCCAAGGGCCTTGCTGTCCCGCTGAGCCCACTCTTGGCTAAGCTACCAAAAGGAGGAAGGAAATGGAGTCTCCCAGGCCATCTTTTATCACTTGGCTAACTATTTTGAACTCAGGATTTAATTCTTTTTCTTCATGAAGAAAAGAAATGGACACACCAAGAGTTAAAAAACGTGATATAGGGGCACCTGGGTGGCTCAGTGGGTTAAGCCTCTGCCTTCAGCTCAGGTCATGATCTCGGGGTCCTGGGATCGAGCCCCGCATCGGGCTCTCTGCTCAGCAGGGAGCCTGCTTCCGCCTCTCTTCTGCCTGCCTCTCTGCCTACTTGTGATCTCTCTTTCTCTCTCTGTCAAATAAACAAATAAAATCTTAAAAAAAAAAAAAAACATGATATAGCCTACAAATTGGCTTGTTTGTAATGTTTTTACTACCCACCAGTGGGAGGAAGTTTATAAGCTGGGTGAGGAGAACGGGCTGTGACAAGAGATGAACCGTTGGAGGCTCTTGGTTCCACCTGTTATGTACTACAGCAGGAACGTAAGCTGTAACGACGTGTATTTTCTAGGAAGAACTGGAAAGATATTTACAATGAGGTTGTTATAGACTATCCTCAGGAATGTGTCTTCACTGAAAATGTATTTCCCTGCAACAGTAGACCAGACTGACCAGTTAACTCACAGACTTTTTTTTTTTTTGGACTGGAATGTGATACAAGCAACATCACCTCAGAAGAAAGATACAATATTGTGATTCCTGCCAGCCTGATAACATCCCAGATCCTTGACAAAGCTCAGGAGGCGGTGAAGAAATATTCTCCTGCATCTCCACAGACCAGAGTGGCTCCTGGAAACATTGTAGCATTAAGTTAGAGTCAGAGAAACGGCCTAGATAGGCTGCTTGTTTGTGGCTTCTCCTCTCCTTGTTCAGCTCGGCTTGGTCCTCAGAGGTGGATAAAATCACTGAAGAGCATCTTGCCTCATAACCAAGGAGACCGTCGGGAGCTGGGATGCTACCAGGAGAACCTCGGTGGAAACATTTGAGGAACATTATCTTGTTCGATTTTTCTCTCCCTGCCAACAGACATTTGGCAACAGGTCCAGAAATCTCTCTCAAAATATCTCACATTCTTCCTCATCCCCAGCTCAGTTGTCATCATTGGTTGCTCCGAGGAGTGCAGTAATTTCCTCCCTCTCTGGGCTCATCCTGCAGATGGGGTACTGCTAAATGCTATCTTAAAAACATCCACATTTCAGTGCTTTAATTCCGTGTTTCTGTTCAGTGGTGGCCTTCCTCAAAATGATTTCAAGACCTGTGCTCCTTTGTTCTTGGGATTCTGCAGTCCCTTCAGGCGGGAACCAGAAGAGGTTTTTTTCCCTGTAAAGTGCCAAAGAGCAAATAATGTCAGACGTCTCTTTCGCAACTTCTCAACTCTGCCGCTCTAGCCAAAGGCAGCCATAGACGAACCCAAATGACCGTGGCTCTGTTTCCATAGAACTTCATATATGAACACTGGAATTTGAATTTCATACAATTTTTACCTGTCATGAACTCTTCTTTTGATTTCATTCCCCAACCATTTAAAAATTTTAAAACCATTCTTACTTCAAGAAGCAGACAAAAACAAGACCTGTAGCCCTGGGGCTAATAATACATTATATGTTAATTTTTAAAAAAAGAAAGAAAAAATAAAATAGAATGAAAGAAATCCAACTATATATCTATATCTATATACCTATATATACGTATATATGTATGTGTATATATACATATATATGTATGTATGTATATACATACATATAAAAGAGTGGAAATTATTCAAAAGGAGGTGAAAATAAGAAAAAAAACTGAAAAAATAAATAAAAGTCTAAAAAAAAAAAGGGCAGGCGAAAACAGGTGGTGGGCTAGATTTGGCCCACAGGTCAAGTTCAGTGAGTCTTGTATTAGAGTAAAAAGAAAATCAAATTTAAAATGCTGTGATCTGGGACACCTGGGTGGCTCAGTTGGTTAAGCGGCTGCCTTCGGCTCAGGTCATGATCCCAGCGTCCTGGGATCGAGTCCCACATCGGGCTCCTTGCTTAGCAGGGAGCCTGCTTCTCCCTCTGCCTCTGCCTGCCACTCTGTCTCCCTGTGCTCGCTCGTTCTCTCTCCCTCTCTCTCTGACAAATAAATAAATAAAATCTTAAAAAAAAAAGGAAAAAAATGCTGTGATCTGATTATTCAAACTACTTAGAGTTGTGTTGTTTTGTTTTGGCAACTGGACGTTAAGTGTCGGCCTCTCTGTGTTTCTTTCCAACAGGCTCTGAAAACATGGTGGCATCCCATCCCATTGCTGCCGGCACCCCTGACGGAAGCAATTATGGGGCAATAGGTATTTCCTACAATGAGTTCATTCGTTGAAGTATTTCCTAATCCTCCAGAGAATAGGATACAAAGGGCCCTCCGGCCACTACTGACTGTGAGAGCGCGTGATGCGGTCCTCCTGTAAGATTGTCTTTTCTTTATGAGATGTATCAGTTGGGTGATCTTCTAACTCTCTCCAGTTCTGTTCTGTGCCAGCCACACGTGAGCAGAGTTCCCTACCGTGGCTGCCATCGACCTCCCAAGGTCCCCGTGGGGATGCTTTCAGACCCAGCCTGAGTTTAGGGCATGAACAGTGTGGAGTCAAGTCAGAGTCAAGTCAGGGAGCCCGAGATCAATTGACGAGCTGTTTCATTCTCAGGTTTCAGTGGAGTAAGGGCGATCAGAAGACTAAGGCTCTGCTGCAGGTGAACATGGCCGTAGGCAAACAATTGCTCATTCTGGCTAACTTCATAACTGAAACTAGTCATTCACATGGCAACCCCCCAGTGTTCATTGCGTGGCCTGAAAGAGACAGAATTCCTGTGGGTCTATGAATGATTCATTTAAAATGTCAGGGCAAAGGGGCTGAGAGTCCTTATTCTGTTCCGTGTGCTGAACCTTGGAGAAGCATGTGGGTTTCGTGCAGGCTACTTATCTCTGGCTCTGCGAGAACAGGGTTGTGTGTGTGTGTGTCTGTGTGCATGTGCGTGTGCGTGTGTGTGTGTGTGTGTGTTTAATTCTTTGAACCGAAGAAATAAAGCAGAAGGTAGGCTCTGCTCATGGGCTCATCGAGCTGCACAAATTCCCATCTGCTCTGGGAAACATTCACGAGAACACAAGGATTCTTCTTCCTGAAGTGGTGTTCTCAGGCTGTAATCATAGATGCGGCATGTGGAGGGTCTCGGTGTACACATACTTTATCCACGAGCAATATATAGCCCCTGGATATGTGTGTGCTTACATGGACATGTGGAAGATGCCATACAAAACCGTGCATGTACATGTTTATATATTTATGTTCACATTTTTAAATATGAAACATGACATATAAACATCATCTTATTTTTTCATCCAAATACCTTATCAGAGCAAATGCCTTTATGTTCTTAATATGTACCTGGCCCTAGAAATAGACAATGTAAATATTTTAAAAAATAGGAGAAGAGGAAAATTAGAAGTCCACTGAGGAGGAATTAAGAGAAAGAACATGTGTTGTGGGGAAGGAGTTCATTTTTACCAACACAACATTTTCAAGAATGAGTCAGCACTGTGCTTTTTTGCAGAGAGGAATGGGCTACATGGTACTCGCTCTGGAAAGCAGCTGAGTTTTCTCTGTTTCAGAGGAGTCAAGCTCCAGTCCTGGCAGGCAGATGTCCTCCTCCGATGGTGGGCAGACGTGCCAGTCAGACACGGACAGCTCCGTGGAGGAGAGTGACTTCGACACCATGCCAGACATTGAGAGTGACAAGAATGTGATCCGGACCAAGGTACGTCTGCCTGACCAAACTCTGGGTGAGGGCGGAAAGAAAGTTCAACAAACACACCTTCAGCAAAACTCAGTTTCCTCTCTTTTTCCTTGTAAGGGAAAACCAAACTTCCCTGAGGGCTTTTGAGATAAAACAGAAGGACAGACTAAAAGCAATACTTGGCTAATTAGCATCTCTTTCTGGAAGAAGGAAGTGAACGCATTTAGGAGAACACTAAAATCTATTCCCTGTCTTCAGGATCTGGGGGCGCCAGGCTGGCTCAGTCGGAAGGGCATGGGACCCTTGATCTCTGGGTTGTAAGTTCAAACCCCACGCTGGGTGTATAAAACTTTAAACAACACCACTCAGGGTCTGAAGCGGCTGACTGAGGACCAGAAGGGCAGAAGAGATCCAGCAGATGGAAGAAGAGATTCACTGAGGGGTATACCCGGGAAAACTCCCTGGTTTTGCACATACCGTCCTTCAGGAATAAAGCTCATTTCTTTCTGGCGTATATTTATTATATGGTGTTGTAGCCAGTAAAGGAGATGACAGCAGGTTGTCTAATTTCAATCTTGTCATTTGAGAACCACACAGTGGACATCTCTGAAAACTGAAAACCCTTTCCTGAGATATATGAAGAATCTGAGACTCCCAATAGGTTTTCCGCATCAGCCAATTCTTACTATTTCAGAGAAAATGCTAGGATTTTTATTGAGGTATTGTGGGGGGAAAATTGAAAGAAAAGTTTTATTAAATCATTTTAATCCCTAACGAGGGATTGGATTGAAATTTTGTAAAGCTCTCCTTTGTATCTTCTGCCACGTACGGTTGTGCACTCTCTTTTTATTTGCTATCCTAGATGTTCCTTTACCTGTCAGATCTGTCCAGGAAGGACCGGAGAATTGTCAGCAAAAAATATAAGATTTATTTTTGGTGAGTAGATGACTACTGGGACCATAGTTCCCCTGAGTAAAATGAAAGTTTTCTTAGTAAAAGCCACAATCACTTATGGCACCAGTTTCCATTTAATGAAGCAAAAGTATAGATGTTTTGAGAGTTCATGCCACATTCTATAAGAAAAACAAAAATAACTATAAAAGGCAACCAGCTCTAAATTAAAGACATACAAAGTTGGGGCACCTGGGTGGCTCAGTCAGTTAAGCGTCTGCCTTAAGCTTGGGTCATGGTCTCAGGGTCCTGGGATTGAGTCCTGCATCTGGCTCCCTGCTTGGCGGGGAGCCTGCTTCTCCCTCTCCCGCTCCACCTGCTTGTGCGCTCACTCTCTCTCTCTGACAAATAAAAATAAAATATTTTTTTTTAAAAAGTAAAAATGAGAATGGTAGTAGAATCCCTTTTGTTTGGGGAGCACACCGACTCCCATTTCCAGAAAGACGACATAACAATAACATGCCACTACCTTCCATGAGAGACACTACACTGGAGCCTGTATGTTCTTAGTATGTATTCTGTCTTCTCACTCTGCCTGGCTCTTAGAAGAGCCAGTGATTTCCGGGACTAGAGATCTACAGCTTCTCAGAGTAGCTGGAGACCACCCTGAAAGGAGATGGTACCCAGCGGGTGATAAACAGACCTGTGGTGGTCAAGCACCTAGACGCAGCTTCTCTCCAACCCGAGAGGCCGAGCTGCCTGGCAGGTGACACCCTCGCACCCCTGACCCCCGCTCAGAAGTCCCAAGCCGACGCTGTGACAGCTCTTCCGTTCTTTTCTCTGGAGGACCACCATTTTACTTGGGTACAGATATCCCAGGGAAGCAGGGGCAGTGGGGGCCCCATGGAATTTCACAGTGGGACCATCATTTTGGAACTAAGAGGTCTCTTAGAGAGCCACATCCCTTCATATAATCCATCTCCCATTACTTACACTCTGATCACTTTTAATCAGACAGCATTCTAAAGGAAGAGGCCCTCATCCATAATTTGGGTAAAGCAGAAACAAGTGTTATTTATAGTTTTACCAGTGATTATAGTAGCGGGATGCTGCAGAGATAAGAACTCTATCATCAGTTTCTAACTACTTTTACAAGTGAACTAAGGAGTTATGAGGTGGAAGGATTCTTTTTTTAAAAAATTGGGCAAAGATTCATTGTTAATTTGGAAACAACTATTTCCGGTTCTTTCTGCCTGCTTAGGAACATCGTCACCATCGCTGTGTTTTATGCGCTGCCTGTGATCCAGCTGGTCATCACCTACCAGACAGTAAGTGCTGCCCAGATCCCAGAATCCCAGTTTCATACCGCAGGGAGAGAGAGATCTTTGCTATGACTTACAGAGAAAGGTATCTATCACTTGAGCTCAGTCCAAGTGTGAATTTCCCATTTCAGTTCCAACTGGACCTGTCCATTGCTTCATCTTTGATGGACCTTTATATCTAGTTCCCAATGTTTGATCACAGAAGGGCTTGAGACCTCTTATTATTTTGTCACCCAAATCAAAGGTATCACCTGATGCTCTTTCGGTCATAATATCTAGCAACTATATCTGTCATTTACCAGGCTGAACTTCTGATTATCAGGGGGGTAATGAATAGAGTAAATAGAGTTCCAGACCAAAGCAAAGAAACCCGGTGTGTAATGTCGCCTGTGCCCTCTCATTGAGGGTAAGTATTTTCTTATAAAACTACAAACAGCTTTACAAAACTAGTAAGATATTCAAATTTAGAAAATATAAAGAGCAAAAATTAAGTAAAAACAAATAAACAAAGATAGTAATTAAAGCAGCTTGAGAATCCTCCTCATAGTTCACAGAACCTTAGGATCCAGATCCCATAATGACCTTCTCCAGCGTTTATTACACACAGAAAGCCTGCTTTGAAAGGATGAGGCTGACAGTGTTTCTAGTACAGTTTCTAATACAATCGAAATCACCTGGGGAGTTTTTAAATCCTGATGTCCAGGCTCTACCCTATACCAACTTAGATCCAAGTCTCTGAGAACAGAACCAGGCACCCGTATTGATTAAACCCCCAGTGACTCTAGTGTACAGCCAAGTTTGAAAGCCAATGGTCTAGTAGTATTTAGCCAATTCCCTACCTAATAATGCAATAAGGTTGAGGACTCTTATGAGGTTTGGGCACCACTGCTTCTAATCTTCAGGCCCTATCTGAAGATAGAGCTGTGCTATGGTCTGGGAAGGTTCTTAACGTTAGAGATGGTGATAAAGACGGAAAACTGAACACATCCCCCCTCACGTCGCCTTGCCCTGTGGTCATCACTTCGGCGCACAGAATGGGACAGCTCTGTACCCTCCCAGCACGCATCTAGAAAATAGAACATAGCATGACGGTCCTAATAACCCTGCGCTGTGTGAGGAGGGCAGATGACGATCCGTCCCCTGCTGAGAAGGAACACTGGTTATATGGTAAATCGCTGTGAGCAGGGCCTGCCTTTTGTGATCTCAGGCTGGGCTCAGCAGATGGAGAAACGCCGCATCTCCTCTTCTCACTCTTGATGTTGCAGGTGGCGAATGTCACTGGCAATCAGGACATCTGCTACTACAACTTCCTCTGTGCTCACCCCCTGGGCGTCCTGAGGTGAGTCCTGCCCTCCAGTTGCCCCTGAGGCACTTTGAGATGATGTGATGTCAGTTTTTAAAAATACTAAAAACAGGGACGCCTGGGTGGCTCAGTTGGTTAAGTGGCTGCCTTCGGCTCAGGTCGTGATCCCAGCGTCCTGGGATCGAGTCCCGCATCGGGCTCCTTGCTCTGCAGGGAGCCTGCTTCTCCCTCTGCCTGCCACTCTGTCTGCCTGTGCTCGCTCACTCTCTCTCCCCCTCTCTCTGACAAATAAATAAATTTAAAAAAAATTTTTTTAAATAAAAAATAAAAAATAAATAAATAAAAATACTAAAAACAACCATGGAAAACTACCCCAGTTGAGGGTAAAGAGGGATGTAATCTAGAAGTTTTGAGACCAGATGTGCTCCTCTCATTCCCGTATAGGGGCCTCAGGAGAGAGTCCTAAGAATAACCAGCTGAGAAGAGGGCGGGGATGTTTCGAAGAAAAGATCAGGTCCTAGATGTAATGACACTCATCCATGCGCATGAGTTCCTCGTACATTAACCCGCTGAACAACCTCATAAAATAGATAGGATTATCATTACTCTCACTTTCAGATGAAAATGCTAAGGCTTAGAAAGGTAAGGCCTTGGGGGAGGTTCTTCAACTGTCAGTGATGTCAGGACTCAAACCCAGGCCTGCTGCCTCCAAGGCCATGCTCTGCCCTCCAGAACATGGGGAAGTGGAAAGAGCATTCGTCTGGCAGCTGGGAGCCAGGCTTCTTGTTCCAGAACTAAACCACCCTCAGTTTCCTGAAATAAAGCAGCTGGCTATGACCAGCTGACACTTCACCATTACAGAGCCGAATATTGACGCGCGCAGCATGGGTCCAGCTATGAGAATTCCCTCTCACAGCGCAGCTGAAACCCTGGGCCAAGCTGCCCATCCCTGAAGCAGCCGTTTCCCAGGATTCATTCTATGCCAGCCCTCGGGATAAGAGAGGACTGAGTGGGTATCAGGGAAGCCAATGAGGCATCCAGGGCAGAAACGGACAGACACATTATCACAGGTTAGGCATCCTAAAATAAAGGAGTAAGGCGAAAGATGATCTCTGATGAGATGAAATCTGATGAGAAGGCTGGGCAGAAAACATGGGATGCTGAGAGTACTCACTCACTCGGTCATGCGTGCATTCCTTCATTCATTCCTTCATTCTCCAAATGTCTTGGATCGCCTGGACTCTCTCATGGTTTCCCTCTCATCCCTTAGTGCCTTCAACAACATTCTCAGTAACCTGGGCCACGTGCTCCTGGGCTTCCTCTTCTTGCTGATAGTCTTGCGCCGGGACATTCTCCATCGCAGAGCCCTGGAAGCCAAGGACATCTTTGCCATGGTGAGGAGAGGGCAGCCAAATCAGATGTGGGAGCTAGGAAGGGTCATGGGTCTGAACAGTATCTGCAAAGGGGAGGGACATCTGGCTGGATTGTATGATGTTGGATTACATGAAAAGAATAACAGGAGGCCAGAAGCTTGGGTTTCCAGATGGTATAGCTATATCACCAATTGGTGTCTTTCCACTGACCATGTTCTCTCTTCTTTCAGGAATATGGGATTCCTAAACACTTCGGTGTTTTCTATGCAATGGGTATTGCATTGATGATGGAAGGAGTGCTCAGTGCTTGTTACCACGTCTGCCCTAATTACTCCAACTTCCAATTCGGTAATTAGAATTTCCATCAACCACACAAATTTGAGTTATAGGAGTCGTGTCCTGGGACCCTCCCCAAATGTATGCAAGAATTAAATGATATTTTATGTGAGCTAAAGTGATTTGAGGGCACCTCCTCAAATCTGAAACCTGAAATCCCAAATTTCATGGGTCATACCATCTTTTCTCTCTGACCACCTTTCAGACTACAAAAGGTTCAATGTTCAGTGATGGTCCCATGGTTAGATCTGCAGGTGGGCAATAGAATCAAGTGGCAGATAGAATCCACCAACAGACATCAGGAATTTTCCCTTACTATAATTTGGCTTAGCTTAGCAATTAGACTGCTTTGGGTTGAAAATAATAGAAAGCCCAATTCAACTGGATTAAATAATAAGGACAATTATCAGCTCACCTTCTGAAAGTGCAAAGGTGGGAAAGGCTTGCAATGGATTCATCAGGTGGCTGTGGCTCCAGTTCTCTGCAATGCCTTGGGTTGGGCTCGGCCTGTAGGCTGATTTTATCGTCAAGCTTTTAGGAAACTCATGATGGCAAAAATAGCTACAGCAGGTCCTGGCTTCCCCTCTCTACTTCATGATGTTTGGTGGATGCAGCAAGCTGGTTTCCAGAAGCCTTCATTTAAAAGCAAGGAAATTTCTTTGCCAAAAACCCCCAGATGACGTTCTTCCACACCTCAGTAGTTTAAATAGTCACAAGCCGGGGCGCCTGAGTGGCTCAGTGGGTTAAAGCCTCTTGCCTGCAGCTCAGGTCATGATCCCAGAGTCCTGGGATCGAGCCCCGCATCGGGCTCTCTGCTCTGCAGGGAGCCTGCTTCCTCCTCTCTCTCTGCCTGCCTCTCTGCCTACTTGTGATCTCTGTCTGTCAAATAAATAAATAAAATCTTTAAATAGTCACAAGCCCACGGTTAGCTCAAGCATGGGTTGGTACACCCATCGTGGTGGCAAAGGCGGGGCACTACCTTTAGACCAATGAGACCCATTGGTAGAACCAGGGGTTGGAGTTAGCTTTGCTGAAACAAATAGGAAAGGCATGAATTTCTGAATTGAAAGTGGGGCAAGATATCTGAGTTAGTACTGATGTGCTGTCAGAAAGGAGGCGGGGAAGAACTGATGCTTAGTAGTAGGCAATTAACAGTGACCCCCACACTCAAGGATAGGGATTTTTAAAGCAGTCATTTTTATGTTTGTGTTCTAGCCTCTGTCTGTGAATCCAGAATACCACAGAAATCCTGTCACATTTAATTTTCTTTAGTTAGAAACATTTTTAATAGAAAAAAACTGTAGAGAACCATATCAGTCACCACTCAGAACAAATGCCAACATTTTTTAAATATTTGCCTTGAATCTACGTTTTAAGAAATAAAATGCCGTGATAAAGTTTGAGGTTCCTTGAACTGCTTTCCAAACTTATTTCCCCCTTCCCCAGAGGCAATAGCTATGACTAATTTGATATTTATCAGTCCAGTCTGTTTTTCTAATTCTACTACATTTGTAGTAAATTAATATTTAGTTATCACACTCTGTTCTGTAACTTTTTTTTCACCCAATGGTATGTTTTCAAGATTTACCAATATTGAATCAAGGACATCCAGTTCACTCATTTTTAAGGACTGTCATCTTCTGTAATAAAAATATGAACACTGCATCTATGGGACACCATCCAGACATTGCACACAGTGTCCAGTGAACACCCTTACAGAGTTCTCTTTGTGCACACGTGGGAGAGGTTCCCTGGGACACTTAGACGTAGAATTTTGGAGTCACCTGGCTTATGCATCTTCCATTTTGCCAAAATACTCAGTTTCTGCAGAGTATTAATTCCTACTTCCACTGCTGCCTAAGAGTTCCCATTCCCCTACATCAGCATGAACGTGTTATTGTCCAACATTTAAATGTTTCGCTATATTCTTGAGTAATATGGGACATTGCCTTGTTGTTTGAATTTGCATTTCCATACTTCTCATGCAGCTACGCCACATTTCATTTCTAGCTGTTTTCCATTCCTTGGCTGTAAAGCTGGGTATGAGTAGAGATTAAATGTGGTTCTATTTCAGGACGCTGATAAGGACCTTCCAGGCCAACTAGGGTGCTTTTTATTGTCCCAGCTCCCTAATTGTCACCAGTATGGGCTCCTGTTACAACTGCTGAACAGCAGCATTTAAACACAAATTCCCGGGATGCCTGGGTGCCTCAGTGGGTTAAGCCACTGCCTTCTGCTCCGGTCACGATCCCAGGGTCCTGGGATCGAGTACCGCATGGCCTCCTTGCTCCGCAGGGAGCCTGCTTCTCTCTCCACCTCTGCCTGCCTCTCTGACTGCTTGTGTGCTCTCTCTCTCTCCTTCTCTCTGACAAATAAATAAAAAAAAATTAAAAAAGAATAAATAAACACAAATTCCCCAGCAAGTAGGAATAGTCAGTTACTTACCATGTCATCGGATGCTTTGCTTCCATGAAGTAGGAACAGCCTCGGAGGGCTTTAGAAATGGGATGTGTGGGCTCTGGCTAGAGAATGTGGGGGCGGAAGCTGTCCCGATGGAGGTCTCCACATAGTCTGAGGGCGACAAATACTCCAGGGCCTGAGGGCAGGGGGTTCCCGGGCTCCAGAGGCTCTGTCTGTGGCCCACTGGGACCTGACTGTTTCCGCTCCTCCTGTGTGTCCTCAGACACCTCCTTCATGTACATGATCGCCGGCCTCTGCATGCTGAAACTCTACCAGACCCGCCACCCAGACATCAATGCCAGCGCCTACGCCACCTACGCCTCCTTCGCGGCGGTCATCACGCTCACGGTCCTCGGAGTGGTGCGTGACCACCTCCCGCCCGCACCCCCCCCCACCCCCGTTCAGCCCCGCTTTCCTAGGGGCTTTCCAACATCCTAGGGGCTAGAACATCCAAGGGAAAACCCCCTTTTCCTAGGGGCTTTCCAACATCCTAGGGGCTAGAACATCCAAGGGAAAACCCCCTTGGGAGGTTTTCCATTGTTTGCTTGCTTGACCTCAGGAGAATGGGTTTGAATGAATCACAATCCTTGGTTCCTGATAGGCGGCTATCGGGGGTCAATTCATGGTATTTTACTGACGTACCGAACTAGTTATCTCTAATAATGTAAGAGGCACCTGTAAAGCTAGCCCTGCAGAGTTTCCCCGTCAAATTGGGATCTGACTCACGTGAGATGGGCATAGAGATGGATAAGCTGATCGGAGAGACTGAGTGGACGCCACTCGTGGAATGTGCAGGGACATGTGTGGGTTGGGTCCAGTTATTTGAAGAGTATTGGCCCCCAACTCTACACCTGTTGCCCTTTCATTGTTGCCGTTCGGTGCCTCCCCCATTTCTTCCCTCTCTCATTGTCACAGGTAGCCATTCGTTTTGGCGCGGTAAGGTACCTGTGAGCTCACAGAAGTTGGGGGCGGGGGAGAGACACCACAATGCATGCACGGCTGTGGTTTGACTCCGTGTGCATACATGACAGAATGATTTTCATGAGTTCTGTGGGGAACAGCCCCGATGAAGGTAACTTCCATCTTTACTCCTAGGTGTTTGGAAAAAATGACCTGTGGTTCTGGGTGACCTTCTCTGCAATCCATATCCTGGTGTCCCTGGCCCTCAGCACCCAGATCTACTACATGGGTCGTTTCAAGATAGGTGAGTCACCTGTTACCCTATATTGAACACATTGATGAACGTATCCCAAGAAAACATTGTCTTTGCTTACCCTAAATGGAAGTGTTGGGGGTCATCATAAACACAGTCTCTGAATTCTGTGTTTAGTAACTTCTCCTGTATTGGATCACCTTGAGCTGTTGCCACTAGTTCTCTTTTCAACCGAGAACTAAGCTTGCCCTACCTCAGACTGAGGCAGACCTCCAGCTCCAAGTCCCAGTGCTTTATAACTCACGGAACTCTGAAAGTGTGTTTGAAGAATGGTGCACCCATTGCACCACTCGTTCCATCTAGAGAAATCTTTTTCAGTCTGTAGCATCTAAAAGGAGCATTTCTCTGAGCAGGCTAAATGGTTAGCGAGAATGAATTCTGTATTGTTTTCAAATTCTGGGATTGGAACGAATATTTTGAGACTTACCATTCTTAACAGGCAGGACCCCAGCTGAACTCCCCCACAACAAGGTACACATATCGCCGTAGAGTACTGACTGCTCCATGGAAATCCGTTTCTGATCTGGGACCATCACTCGTTATGTGCGGGAACAGATTTGAGTCATTGTAGAGAATTACATTTCCCCAGTCCTTTGAAGGGCCAGGAAGTCAGACTTAAATATTCTTTTATATATTTCAAGAAAACTAATTACATATAAACATAGGCCCATCCCTAATATTTGCAGAGCCCAAAGTCCACATAATCATATGTGTAAAAATTCTGAAGTTCTAAAACAAGCTAAAAAAAAAAAAAGAACATATTAAATACATGAAAGGAAGAAAGGGAGGGAGAGAGGGAGAGAGGGAGACCAACAAACTGATGAATATAATATGCCTTCATTACAACCTAGAAGGTCCAGGCTCAAATTTAAAATTGTCAGCTCCTAAGAACGCTCCAGAACACAGCTGATTAGGAGAGCTGGTCTCCAGCCCTTATCCGTCTTTTCTTTCCATTCTGGCTCTGTTCTGCATCTTAAGCAATCTCACAGGTATGTACAACGACATTCTTGCGCAACATCCAGTTGGCCACTCCTTGCACCTAGAGGTGCCCACTCTAACAGCGCCCAATGTCCTCAGGAAGATCAAGGGGGTAGAGGGCTACGCAGGCTCTGCGTGAACTCAGGTCCATCTGGGCAGGAAACTCTGGGCTCTGGGATTTCAGAATGTGACCCAGAAGGAGAAGGAGTAACTCCTTCATCCAACAGACCCCTCACTCACTGGGGATCGAGGACCTTTAAAATATGGCCAGGTCTAAGAATGATTCTACATAAACAAGGTGCTTTACAATTAGAAAGCTGAATAAAACAATTTCAGCAGTGTAGTTTTCCCCTTGGGCTCAGTCAGTATATTTGCCTTTGGCGTTAACCAAGCCAATGTATCTTCATGTTGCCCAGTGGAAGCATTGCTAAGTGGTTGTGTAGAGCATTTGGTTTGGGCTCTGGTCATGTCCCAACCTCCAGACTCACAGGTGACTGAAGTCGTGCAAAGTCAACTTTGAAAAGGAAAATAATCTGAAGCACTGTTGTTCTGGCTTCTCCCGGGTTCTCCCAGAACTGGAAAAACAAACTTGAATTCAGATATATGTGACAGTAGGGGCCATTAATAATACATAAGGGAGCTTTTAGTATATTTATACTACTTTTGCTCCATGCAATTTTGCCTTACTATATTAGTTTACCTTCTTAAAAAGGAGAAATGTAATGTATTGTTATGACCATGTGATTGTCTGGAGCGTCTCAACAGGAAAAAGACACCACACATGAAGATGGAGGATTTGATCACAAAGGGACCCTTCCTTAGACAAGGTCGAGGTAGAGAAGAGTGAATGGGTAGCCTGGCAACCTGGGGTCAGGAGCAAGAAAGCCCAAAGGACAGGGAAGGAGTGGTTACCAAAATGTGGAAGGAGAGGTAGTCACTCTGAAAGGAGCAGTGACCTTTAGATGACAGACATGGGCCAGTCTGAGGCAACCTCCCAGGGAAGGCGCCAGGTGGATGTACACTCCGAGCTCACTCTCTTCCCTGAGCGCCTCCAATCTCCTGCTGGGGTTTCCCGCTATCCAAATCCATGGAGAGGGAGCAAAACCACTTACGGGGTCCTGCAGTCAGCCTCCCGGGGGGCACGGTGCGGGACAGAGGTGTGGCCAAGGTCAATGGAGGACAGCCAGTACATAGCATCACTGAGATGTTCAATTTCTCTACTCAGGGAGTCTTCCTCAAGTGATCACAGATTTACCAGTGTCTAAAGGAAAATGTGCCGTTCTATGTTGACAATGGTCGCAATTATATTTTAGTCCAAAGATGGGAAGTTGGGCTAGTGGACCATGGCTCAGCCAACACCAGCCTTACGGTCCATTGTATAAACTGCCTCTGATTTCTAGAATGACCTACACCCTTCTCTGTGGCCCTCAGGCCCTACCTGAAAATGAACGTGGACATGGGAAAGGCAGCAGGGACGGGGCAGAGCATTTCCTAAGGAGACAGAAAACCAGAGAGCTCCTTGCCCAGATCCTGACTATGCTCATGAGAGAGGACGGACAGCACATTGCAAGCAGTGCCCGAAGGAGATGGGGAGAGACAGGCGTCTGCTTCCCTCTAAGGAATAGTAGACTTGGGAATGTTTGAGCCAGGCAAAAAGATTCTGTGTTCTCTACGATGAGAAAACACTATTTTTTCAATTGGAAAATAAAATGAAAGTCATCACTTTGAGAGGAAAAATAAAATGACCAGTAGTTTACCTGTTTGGCTACCTTCTTATACCATTTTCTTTTCTCATTTCTTCTCTGCTTTCCACTGATTCAGATGGGTCTGATACAGGTAATGTTCAGCCACCCTTCCCAGGGTTCTTGGTTGTTTCTTAACAAAGCGACCAGCAGGGCTGTCCTGCCAGCTCTGCTCCCCAGAACCCCCTTCCAGCTGAACAAGATCAGTGGGGGGAGGGGGGAGAGAGGGGCTCGGGGTCAGGGATGCCCTCCAACCCAGCCTGCCCCCTGCCTCTTCTGGGCCATTGATGGACCCACCCCTGCTTCCTCCTTCCTTCAGTATAGCCATTCTAGAGAAGTCTGGTTCCACTGACCCCAGGGGTAGACATGAAGGGGAACAGCGTTCACAACAGAGCTCAGGTCCCCGCTCGCAGAAATGCTGGCTCTGAGCAGACCCCAGCCCTCCTGTGATGTCTGCGGGGTAGACGGCGCGCAGAGAGGCTGCTCTACCTGTGACCCTCACTCGGTTCATACGGCAATCATGACACCTACACTTGCTGTGTTTCACCCTATGCTTTTGAAGGACGGCATTTAAAACTTCCTTTCCCGTCTATTTCTCGCCCTCTTAACTTACAACCCTCTGATTCTAGCTTCCTGACAAGTTTAGGCTTTCCGGACATGCTTCATAAATGTCAGTACCCCAGGGTTCAGTTCTTACTGATTTAGAACTACGTGGAGAAATACAGATTAGAATTTTTGCGAGCGAAGATTCCCCATCCTCTAGAGAGAGCAGGTGTTTTAAGGTAGCTTGAGGGGCCCCATCACATCTCTGCTCTGGAGGAACCAGCACTGGGGTGAACTGTAAACAAAGGGAATCTTAGCCCAAGGGGCCCGTGGAAGGGCTGGCCACCCACCCACACACCCACATTACTGGTGAGCGCTTGTTACTGTGTCCCCCCTCACTTGCCTCTCTGCAGGGTGATGCCTGGATCTTGCTTGCCTCCCGGGACAGCCTGGGGGCCGCAGGCACTGTTTTTTAAGGCCAACATATATTGCTGACCTATTCGGTGTGCAAAGCATAAAGTGAAGGCGACATCATCTTGGCCCTCAAAGCCTGGGCCATCGGGGAGTATCTCGTATGACCTCTGACTCAGCCTTCCCATGCGATTGTGTCATCGGCAGACTTGGGGATTTTCCGACGGGCTGCGATGGTGTTCTACACGGACTTTGTCCACCAGTGTAGCCGGCCGCTGTACATGGTACGTGAGCATCCTGTGTGCCTTGGCCTTCTCCCAGAGAGCGCGGGAACAAGAGGAGGGGCAGGCTCGGGGCAGACGCTCAGGTTCTCTAACTCGAGAGAGCCAGATGGCCCAGGGTGGCGGAGGTCCAGTTAGGAGGAAGAAGCGTGTTACTTACTCTTCTCGCTCATGGGAAAGCAAGCTGGGATGGATCTATTTTTATACATAAATCGCTGCTGGTGTATAAAGAGAACATATGTGTATACATAGAAAACTACTAAACAGTGACAATTGCTGTGGGGAAGGATCAAGGCAGGGCATCCGTGTATAAGATCATCTGAAGAAATATGATTATTTCACTTGGGGAGAGGGAAGAGGCACTCGCTCTGTAATTGTACCCAGACAGCAGGCACGAACCAGGCCTGTCCCAGGCAAACCCGGGGACCTATCACTCCAGTTGCTTTCAGTAAGAGCTTATGCTTTCCACAGGATACATTTGTTTGATTTATATACCTTGTTTGATTTTTTTACAGTGGGCAAGAATATTCTTTCAAAATTGTGATTATTCCTTAGTGGCTGAAACACAAGTCCTAAAAATTCACCATCATTGTTTTTAGTATATTATACATTGCTCCACGGAGCAAAGGGATAGGGACCCTGGTCCCAGCTCTATCTTGGCTGGCGGGACAGTGACCATAGGAAGGCCACGTATGTCCCCTGAGTCACGGGGGACCTTTACAGGGTACTGTCACCAGCACTGGTGCTGCTGTTTGGGCCTGGCACACCAGAGTTCCCTAAGTATTTGCTAACCATGTACGATCCCTGGATGTTTACATAAAGCAATATGAAACTATTTGAGGCATCTAGAGCTTGGGCTAGGAGCTGTAGGCCCCAAACCTATAGGGTTTTATTCGTGTGAAAACTTAAAAATCCAGTAGGACTTGTGAGTCTTTGGGGAGTTAAGCATGCTTTAGCTGTGAGCCGGGAAGAGCAATTAATGTTTTGTTTGTTTGCTTGCTTACATTAAGGGATACAGGCTTTTTTTTTTCCCTAATAGACTATTTTTTTTAGAGCTGCTTTTTAGGATCCGCAAAAAAATTGAGCCAAAAATACAGAGATTTCCCATCGATCCCTTCCCCCACCCATGCACAGCCTCCCCCACTATCCACACCCCCAACCAGAGCTGTACATTCGTTAGAATCAATGAACCTACACGAACACGTCATAATCATTCTGAGTCTGTAGTGTACATTCTTTGAGTTCTGACAAATTTGTTTGTAATGACAGGATTCATTAATTTTAGTATCCTACAAAGTCGTTTCCCTGTCCTAAAAATCCCCTGGGCCCCACCTGTTCTTCCCACCCCCCTCCCCTCTGATGTCTGGAAACCACTGATCTTTCAACTGTCTCCGTAGTCTTGCCTTTGCCTGAACATCATATAGCTGGAATAATATAGATTTTAGCCTTTTAATATTAGCTTCTTTCACTTATTAATAGGCATTTAAGATGTCTCTGTGTCTTTTCATGGCTCTGTAGCTCATTACTTTTCAGCACCGAATACCACTCCATGGTCTGGATGCATTACTACACTTTGTGTATCCATTCACCTGCCGAGGGACAATTTGTAATTCGGCAATTACAAATAAAGCTGCTATAAAAATTGGTGCGCAGGGGTGCCTGGGTGGCTCAGTCAGTTGAGCATCTGACTCTTGACTCGGCTCTGGTCTTGATCTCACGGTCGTGAGTTCGAGCCCCACATTGGGCTCTGCACTGGGCATGGAGCCTACTTTAAAAAAAAAAATTGTGTGCAGGTTTTTGTGTGGTCCTATGTTTTAGGGTGTTTTAAATTCTTTTGGACAAGTACCTAGGAGGGCAGTTTCTGGATCGTATGGCAAAACTATATGTAGTTTTCTAAGACACTGTCGAACTCTCTTCCAAAGTGGCTATACTATTTGGCATTCCCAGCAGCAGTGAATGAGGCTCCCTATTGCTCCACATCCATGCTAACATTTGGCGGGGCCCATGTTTTAGCCTTTCTAATAGATGGATTCATTTTTTTTTAATGAAGCTATTTCCTCCAAACTGGATGGATCACCCACAAAGACAGAGCATCACCACTTTTAAATAGTCAACGAGGCCATGCAAATTAAAGTATAATCAGAAACCACCTAAAAGTTTTAAGTTGTATACAGAGGTGCAGGACCAGATTGTGAATGAATCCCTATCAGAGTCATTTTCCTCTGAGATGGGCCTTTCCAATTTTCCCCACTACTAGTGTCTTTAGCGTTGAGGCTGTGTGTTTAGAGACCAGGAGCCTGGGAACTTCAGGGCCTCCTTGGAGCCAGAGTAATGGGTAGGAAACCAGTGCCTCCCAGGTGAGTCCCACAAGCCACCACATGGCCCATGAAGTAACACAATGCCGGGAAGACCAGCAGCTTAATGCCTCTTAACTAGAGAGTCAGCTGTAGACACTGCTCACTGAGAAGTGGGCCCCAGGTGCCCAGCTATCCTCAGCACTGGGGGGAATCAGTAAGAGTTCTGTTTACTCACCACATCTTCTTTGACGCTGTTTCATCTGCTCAGTCCCAGGACTTCCCATTGGTTCTCGTCTCGATTAGGGTCCGACTATCAGCACAGCTTTCTTAAGAACCACGGAAACTCTTCCACCGGGCAATTGTTTTCCTGTAATAGATGTTTCCCAGGTGGTAGGTTAAAAGAAAAGCGATGTGTGCAGCCTCTCATTTGATGTTTTCTTACCAGGACAGAATGGTGTTGCTCATCGTGGGGAATCTGGTGAACTGGTCCTTGTAAGTAGTCTTAGGAAGACACGTCTTCTCTCTTCGTTGATGTCTAGAAAACGGGTTTCGCTTTCCTTGGCAGTCATTTTTATAAAGAAATATGAAACTAAGGTGAGTGTAGGACTGTGCTTGCCCCAGGGACTTGAAGGAAAGGTACTTTTTCCTTCTGCAAAGAATGCACTAAAAAGCCTTGTGTACCAACAGTGGCCTCTCTTCAGGCATGGAGTTGAGTTTAATGCACTGATGCAGTGAATTCATTTGCTCAACAAGACCAACATCAAATTTGTAATCGGCATGGACAGACTATGCAGATAGACGATAGAGACTAAGTGAGTAGATGTAAATATGAAGCATAGTTTTAAATTCTTGTAGAACTCTCCATAAATGCTACCCAGCAGACATTTCCCTTTCTTACTGTGTGTGGGGGCGGGTATACAAGTCTCTTTCCTATTTCTTTCCTTCCCTGTAGGTCTCAATCTTCCCACCACACCAATATCCTCCTCCTTCTTCTTTCCCTTCATTATCACCTTGGCCTTTTGTCTTCAAATGCCTTCAAAATAGAACAGTACAACAGACACATATTTTCTATCTATATTTTTATACAACGTGTTCTCAACTTTAAAATGTGAATAAGTGAGAGGTTTTCTTAATCCCTCCAAAAAAATCAGTAAATTTAATTGCTTTTATTTGTGGTTCTTAGCTGATGTGCTAGAAAGTTCAGCGACCTTTGATAGAAAGATGACTCCCTACCCCTGTCCCCCTTTAAGACATGAAAGGAAAGGAAGAGGAGGCATTCCTCTTCAGGGGAAGCCAGAATCTGGTCACGACAATTCAAAACTTACTTGGGGTAATGCTTCTGGAAAAATCTGCCCATAATGTTGTCACCCAGGGATTACCTCCAGGTAAGGTCTACACCTGTGAAGGACCCCTCCTTTACATAGAGATACATTGAGGTGGGTGATTCTTGGAGCTTGGTGCTCTTCCTGACTACTCTTTGGGGGCAGACTGCACAGTCCTGATGACTGCAAGAAAGGGTGCTGGGTGCTGGTAGGAGGAAAGGGACCAATTGCTTGATAATGAGTAACTGATAGCCATGTCCCCGGTACTGACAATCACCTGGCTTGTCCCTGCCTCTCCTGTCGCCAAAACCAAACACATAATCTGCTCACAAGACAAGGTGAATGGCCTCTGTTTTCTCACACAGGAACTCTTTGGGCATCAAGGCCTGCAGGGATGAATGAGGTGTGATGACACACCTACACTAGGATAGCCTGGCAGGGGGTTCCCGTCCTCTTCATTCCTCCATCCTCAGTTTCTTGTGGACATTACAGGACATGGTGTCCTGTAAGTCATGGTGTGACTTAATATGAATGTTATTTTAAAAGTAATCACTCTTATACGGCCATGAAGGATGGGGTGTGTGTGTGTACATAGAAAGAGATATACGTACGTATATATGTAAGTCTACACACACACACACACACACACACACACACAGAATGAGAGAGAGATAAACCAAATGTGGCAAATGCTAATAATGGGTGTATCTGAGTAAAAAGTATACAAAGGTTTTTGGTATATTGAAGAATTCAAATTCTGGGAGGAGGAAATTTCCTATACTATATAGAACAAAGTTGGTTGGAATACAAAGTGAACCAAAAGAGAGTCCATTAAGAACAGCTTTACACTTCAAATACTTCAGAATAAACTTTGAGATAGGAGAACCCTTTCTGCAGAAAATTTAATTAGCCTTATTAGGAGACATAAAGGAAAACTTAATTGAACAAAGAGAGATGTCGCCCTAGGTGAAGAGATCAGCTGTTGTAAAGATCGTATTTCTCAAGTGCATGCATAAATTTCAACTTAAAATTGGAATTAAGTTAATAGGATTTTATTCTGAAATTATTTGCCTACGTAGCATAAAATTTCCAAAGGTCTCCGCAAAAGAAGATTAACAGAACAAAGGGCAGAGGAGTATAGTGACTAGTCCAGTTTTATCCAACAGAACTTTCTGGAGTGATATAAATGTTCTACACGGCATTGTCCCATATGGTAGCTGTTAGCCAAATATGGTTACTGAACACTTGAAATGTGGCTGTTGTGACTGAGGCACTGAATTTTCAATTTTATTTAATTGTCATTAATTTAGATGTAAATGGCCACATGTAGCCACCATACTGGGTAGTGCTGGCTAGCCTAATCAGATAATCTGACATATTCTAAAATAATAACACGGTGACCCAAAATTAGAAATTAGCAACAAATTAGTGAAGCAGCGTGGAGAGGACAGAAATCCAACTATGTTTGTGTACGTGTCTATATTTATAAAAACAAGCTTTTCAAAACAAGGACATAGGAAGGGTCTTATAATAAAGAGTTTTAGTGTAACTGAATAGAAATGTAGAATATGCTAAAGGCTCATGCTAAACCCCAACCAAAATAAACTTCAGTACTGGTTTAAAAACCATAGGCAGCGAGCAAAAATGTGATAATGTATGTCAAGGTGATTTTTGAGATAATTCTACTTCCAGTAATCTAGTCTAATGAATTAATCTTAAATGCAAAAAAAAAAAAAAAAAAAGAAAGAAAAGAAAAAGAAGAAGAAGAAAGAAAAGCACGCTGTGTCTGAAGGGATTCAGTTACTTGTTGTGTTCTTTAGAATAATGAAAAGCTGCAGGACACCTAGGCGCGAAAGATGATTGTGATACCTCCACTTATGGGACTCTAACAATCATCAAAAATGCCAGGTCTGAAGGAGGGGTAGTAATTTATGGAGGTTCAAGTTTTTTTTTTAAATTACCCTCCTCCCCAAAATACAAGTGGGGAGTGAAGAAGCCAAGAAAGTTATGAATCCGCCTTGATGCCTACAAAGTCATTCTCCTTACACCCAGCGCGCTCTTTGGACTGGTCTATCGGCCCAGGGACTTTGCTTCCTACATGCTGGGGATCTTCATCTGTAACCTGCTGCTCTACCTGGCCTTTTACATCATCATGAAGGTAAGAGTGGGCGCTGGGGGTCCGCCCCCACCCCGGCAGCCCTGGGGCGTGCACACGCAGGACCCCAGCATGGCAGCATCTGCTTCCCACCCACAGCTTCGAAGCTCCGAGAAGCTCCTTCCGATCCCGCTCTTCTGCATCATGGCCACGGCTTTGATGTGGGCCGCCTCGCTGTACTTTTTCTTCCAGAATCTCAGCAGCTGGGAGGTAAGAGGGTGGTTTTCTTGGCCAAGGAGATGTACTCCCTCCGTCTTGCCTCCCCGGCCTTCCTACCTCCCTCTCTTCACATGCTTGTGGTTGTTTGTCTTTGAAACGGAAGCTTTTTCTGAGAGAGATGGTGTTTCCCATCCACGCCTAAATGGCATGCTGTCCTCGCGGTCAGGGCCGCGTCTCACGTGGCCCTCCAGACGCGGCAGAACTGATCTTCATTAAGTGTCATGGTACGATCCCACCCCCCCACCCGTGGTGTTTAATGTGTGTAAAAACCTGTGTTCTTCTCATAACCCGCATCCATAAACAGATCCTCAGCTGCCGGCCTTTGTAAATCCGTGGCAGAGAGGAGAGCTGAGGCCTGGGAACCCAGGATTGTATCCAGTAACAGAGAGGAGGCCTCCACTCTCTACCATCACAATCGATTTTAGAACATTTCCATCACCCCAGAAAGCCAGTCTGGGCCCATTAGCTCCCCATTTCTCCCTCACGCCTTAGCCATAGACAACTACTAATCTCTCCTATAGCTCTGCCTGTTCTGGATGTTTCCTACCCATTTATCATGCAGCATGTGCCTTTGAGTCTGGCGCAGGCACTCATCCGTGGGGTCGCATGTGTCCGCAGCCATCTCTTTTCATTGCTGAATAGCACTCCCTCGTGTGGAGACAGCACTCCTCCTCTCATCAGTCAGTGGACATTTGGATTGTTCCCATTCTTTGGCTCTTGCGAATGCAGCCGTGGTGAATAGGGTGTACACGTTTTTGTGTGGACTCATGTTTTTTTTGGAAGCTTACTTTTGGAGCCAGGCAACCAGTAGTGTCTTCGTAGCTTTCTGGATGTTCAACACTCTAAAGAGTCGAACTGTAGGAATGCTCACCCACATCCTGTCTCACCTTCCTCCAGGGTACCCCAGCCGAATCCCGGGAGAAGAACCGGGAGTGTATCCTGCTGGATTTCTTTGATGACCATGACATCTGGCACTTCCTCTCTGCCACTGCTCTGTTCTTCTCATTCTTGGTGAGTTGATAAATACCTTTTTTTTTTAAAGAAACATACCTTTTTTTAAAGATTCCACTCATTTATTTGAGAGAAAGAGAGTGAGCGAGAAAGAGAGGGAGAAGCAGAGGAAGAGGGAGAAGCAGACTCCCTGCTGAGCAGGGAGCCCCACTCGGGACTGGATCCCAGGATCCTGAGATCATGACCTGAGCAGAAGGCAGACATTTAACTGACTGAGCCACCCAGGCGCCCCTAAAAATACCTGTTGTTAATTTCTTCTTTCTTCACATCCCATACCTTTTCTCTTTTGCCCCCTCTTCCTTACCCTTTTGTATTTCTCTCGAACTTCCCTTTCCAGTTCCTCATTGTAATTCAGTATACAGACGATTTTTTTTCTCCTTCAGTTAGAGCTTTATTTTCCTTTTCCTTGTACTCCCCCATATTTTAAGACAGAGTGACAAAATGATTTTTCTTAAATGCCCCTGGTCCGGACTGAATTTGTTGTTAGAATTCGCATGCCCCAAGAATCACGTTGGCATTCACTCACATTTGGGTAACATTAGATAATTCCTCCCTCCCTGTGCTGCCCTCACACTCCTCTTCCTCTTCCAGTCTCCTTGAATATCTTACAGATATTTTACAAATTCCTAGCGTGCTCAGGAGAGCAGCCCGGGCCGCTGCTGCTTCTCACCAGTCTCCCCAGACCTCTCCTGTAATCCCTCCATTTCTTGCGGCCCAAAACACCTTTCCAGAAACGGTGCACATACTAACAACCTTGGATGATCACTCCTGGCATCGATTCAACCTCATTTAGAGATTTTTCCAAATTAAAACTCCGCAGTGCCTGGACACAGATTCAGCCGGCAAAACAACGCAGCAAACAAAACCTGTCCCCCCCCACGCCCCTCCCGCCCCCCACCGCACCCCCGCACCCCGCACTGCCCGGGGTGCGCGCGCTGCTGCCGCACTGTCTCGAGAGTGGAGCGGGGCTGCCCCCTGGTGGTTATCTGGGGAAGTTCAACAATCCGCATAAACCTCGTTCCTGGTGACTTATTTCTGATAAACACTTTCATTAGAGAAAAAGAGATAAACAAAAGTGGGGTGAAAGTTTCCACGTGAAGAAGTGATGGCAGAGGGAACTAAAAATGGCGGAGGGGGTGTGCATTTCTTATATGGCAATACTCTATATGCAGTAAGACTTCCTTTCCTCTAGATCATAAGCCGAATGTCCCTAAGTGATAACTTCCCTGGCCACCGTATTAGCACTTTTTTTTAACCTTTCCTCACCCCATAGTTCCTGTGTCCCCTCCATAGTCTAATTTCCATTACTGTTTTTATTGCATATTATTACCCAGTACACCATACTTAGCTCACCTCATTAGTGTGCTCTACTGTACTCAGGTATTTGCTTCACGTCTGAAGCTGTCTCTCAAATGTAAGCTCCAGAAGGGCTGGGAGTTTTTTCCCTTGTGTTCCAAACTATATCTCTGGCATTTAGAATAGCACATCATAGACCCCCAATAAACATTTGAATTAATACATGGATTGTGTAATCCTAGTAATCACCTGCAGAGAGCGCTGTGTTGCAGAAAGCTGTAGGAGACAGAAAGGCATGTAAGGGCACTGCTCGAGCCAACCTGCGTGGGTAGGTGCTTACCCTGGCTGTGACTGCGCATCCCCGTCATCTCTCTGCCCCTCTTGTTCCAGGTTTTGTTAACCTTGGATGATGACCTAGATGTGGTCAGGAGAGACCAGATCCCTGTCTTCTGAGCCTCCAGCTTTAAGAGAGCGAGAGGGAGCAGTCGATCTTGGTGCTGTTTCATGAAAATACAGGGACTGCAGCAAGTCACCACTGCCAAATGCTCCACTCCCCCTCTGTCAAGTCAGTTCTGTGCGCATCCCCCCAGGAAGGTGAGGAGCTGGAGGGAGACTCAAGCCTGCGAGCAGGGCAGCAGAGGGGAAGCCATGGGTATGGCCAGAGGCAAGCCCTGAAGTGTCAAGGGACTCCCATCGCCTGTCGTGTGCAGCCCTGACATGGACAAAAGCTGCATCTAAGTCAACTCACTCTCTTGGGACCCCTCCCACCCTCACCTGAGATTTACCAGCTGGGGGAGCGACACTGCCCTCTTCATCCAGCTGCCTCCAGGCCCAGAGAGGCCAGCAGCTTCGGTCTTCTGCTCAGACTTGAGGTGACCCCCTCCACATCTGTTGCTCTAGACATCCCAGAGCACCAGCTTGCTCCTCCGAGGTCCAGGGACGACGGAGAATCCTCAGAGTCCGGTGGAGGGCTGAACCCAATCCCCTACCCAACTGAGATAGTTCTTTTAGTAGGACCAGCTAATCACCTCCTTGGAAGGAATGCTGTATGTGTCCCCCAGGCTCCTGACCCCATTAGAAGGGCTCTGGATTGGGCTTTGTCACACAGTTGTCCTCACAGGTGACTGTCTCTGGGCCCAAGTCTTGGGTGCTTACCTACTTCTGTGTCTTCATCTCACCGCTGTGTGTTGACCCCACAACTCAGGCTCCTCTCTCTCGGGAAGGCTCTGTTACCCCATCAGCTCCAAGGCAGAAGGGGAAACAGGAAAAACTCTTCTAGCAGCAGGAACGAGAGGATTGACGGGCGGAGAGACTGGTGACATCGGCATCAAAGAAACAGACCTCACCCTAAGGACGTGGGCTCCTGGGGCAAATGCAGCAAAGGTGAAATTGCCTTCTCGTGCCTCCAACTCAGACAGCTAAATTCTGGGCCCACATCACCTGTGGGGAATAAATCATTGCTCTAACCAGGGGCACTAAGCTGGGGGTCCTCCACCACCAACCAAACCCCCTGTCACTTTCTGCAGATCAGGGGCTCCAGGTTTTCTCCCCGGAGTTCTCTAGAAATAATTCTTGGGGTGAACTCGTTTTACTCATCCTCCTGAGTTGCAAAGAGCAAGCCGATTGAGGACTGTCTTTTGTTTGCTCCTGATTTTCATTTTCTCCCAGCAAGATATGACAGAGCTCAGCCGCCCACTTCTCTCATACCGTCGGGCAATTCTGCCCCTGACGAGCCCCATCTGGACCAAGCACCCTTGTTACCTGGAGTAAGATGTAATCAGAAAATAGACATACGAATGTGTACCCCATATATATATGCCTGTGAAACTGAAGTCACCTGTACCCCCTGCTTTCTTGGTCATTCATTAGAGAAATGGATTAGGTGTCCTTTAAAAAAAATTATTCTGTCTCTAAAATATTTGCATAATGGCCAAAAATCACATTTTGGAAGTTTGAAAAGTTTAACAACGCAAAGATGCTTTTAATGGAACTTTCTGTGATTTGCTTTTCCTAAAATGCCCCCAACTTCATATTTGGTTTTCTGCTCTTCTTTATTCCTTAAAAACTGTTGGCTTCCATAGGCCATATGAAGACCATCTATTAAATGGTGGTGTTAGTCTAACATCTAAAACAAATTTCAAATCTGTTTAACTATGGCGTATTTGACCTAATTCTTTTATTTTAATGGATGGTTTCAAATCCAAAAAAAAAAAAAAAAAGCACTAAGAAAATGTGGACAAAGTCTGTTCAAGCGGCCCTGTGGCCCAAAGTGAATAAATTGTGAGATGCATTACCCGTGCAGTCGCTTGTTTGGGGAATGCGTCAGGTGGGGCTGTCGTGTGTTGACTGTGTCCCCATCATGTCTGTATTGTGCTGTGAACTCACACACTGTGGTTAGTTCTTTTCTCTGCAGCGGGACTAAAAACCCAGACCAAGCCTGCCCTTAGAGCCATCAATTCCTCATGCACTTGTTGCTAATTCTTTCTACAATGGCAGCGTTGTGGCCGGAGGACATGAGAAGCTCATCCGGCAGCATCCGTGGGGTTGATAGGAATGGGAGGGAAGCGGGGGGGGGGGGGGGGGGGGGGGGGGGGGGGGGGGGGGGGGGGGGGGGGGGGGGGGGGGGGGGGGGGGGGGGGCAATCGGAGCTTTTCACGGCCAAACGGACCCGTCCACAGCTTGCGCCTGTGCCCATGGACGTTGCTTTTTAAAGAGAAGCGAAGGTAACTCTGAAAGCCAAGTTCAGCCGGAGGTAACCAGAGAAAACAGTCACTGTGAAGAGGCTTTTGGCAGAGCAGGCACAGAAGTAATCAGAGGAGGTCAGCGGGATCAGGACAGATATGTGGCGGCCAGAGGAGCAAAGCTGTGCGCAGAAAAAAAAGGGCCTCTTCACGCCTCTGACGAATGCTGGAGAGGCGAGTCCACCTGTTGACATTGCGTGGTTGAGGGATTAGCCCGGTTTTATTTTAGCAGCCGGAGAAGCCGGTGGAAAACCAGAGTCTATCTGGGGAAGGGACTTTTGGTGACTGAAGGAGCTCACCCAGCCAGCTCCCCGGGAAAGAGAAAGTGGCAGCTGCTTCCTTGAGAGCTCTGACCAGCCACCAGAATGTTCTGTGGAGTCACCAAATGCATGGGTCAGCAGGTCTGACAACCTCCAAATATTTCTCCTCCCGGGAGATAGTGTCTCTTTGTAAAGCTTGGGAGAAAAGGAGAAACAAAGATAAACATTATTCATGGAAAGAACAGTGGAGTCTGAGAAAGATTCTGGAGTCTGATTTTAGACCAAATATGTTCACATGCTCACTTTGTGACCTGGGGCAAGTCGCTGGAACTCTCTGATCCTCTCCTATCACGCCTGCTACGTGAGGGAGACAGAAGTGGAGATGTGCAGAGCCCCGAGGGTAGTGCAGGGACAGAGGAGGGTGTCACCTACCCCCGTGAACCCCACAGGGTCAGCCTCTCCACCAGGGTGGCCTCTCTCTCCTCTAGGTGCTGTTCACTGAAACCTGCTGTTCCGTTTCCTGTCCTCAGTTCCAGGAGGCCCTGAAGGCGGTCTGGGGGCCTCTTTGCCTTCAGAGATACTGTCCAGATTTATCAAACCTCCCTGCCCGGGGGCCCCCTTGCCCTTTACTGCTGCGTGTCACTGTCTCTGGCCCTTAATGCTCTTACTCCAACTCCAATGAAAAATCACTCCCCAAGCTAGGCCAAGTGGAAAATCCAGCTCTGTGGGTCATACCTCTTTACCGCCATCTCTGCCCCGGGAATCTCAAAGAAAACCTGGATTTGCTCCTTTTTCAAGTAGCTGTTCCTACTGTCCTTCAGGGAAAGCCCTGTGCAAACGTTCCTCTCACCCTCCCCGCCCCCTCAACAAATGCTCTGGAGGGAAAGCCTGGAGGGTCATCCCACATGAAGAGGGGCTTCGGCCTTTGGGAAAGAGACCTGGCCCCAGAAAGAAGCAGGAGAAGCTCATCCAGGTTTTGAAATAACTAATATCACTGGTGAAACTAAGGAAAAACATTGTGAGTAAAGATGTGATCTGCCCTGCCTGAAGAAATATAAAAAGCCTTGGTTAGCATGATTCTGCCCAGTTTGTGACAAGTTTTTTGGTGGTGGTTGTCAGCGCTGTTTGGTGGAGACGGACATATCATGTGACTAGGTTTTATTGTCCCCTCAATATTAAATTATCCCCTCAATATTGTCCCCTCACTATTGCCAATGAGGTAAACCTTGGTTCTTAACACACGTGAATTCAAATAAGCTTCGTAGGACTCACAGATCAGCCTTCCCCATGAGTTTCCATCAGGGCCGTAGTAATAGTTTTGCTTGGACAGGATCCTCTGCGAGAAGAGACCCCTACCCTGTGAGCTCCAAGGGCGGATTTTGTACAGTTTTCCCTCAAGTGTGGTCTTGCTGTTCTTACTGATGCACAAGGAAGACTAAGTGGTTACCATTGTTCACATAGAATTACCCCTTGTTCTTTCCAACCTCAGGGAAATGGACTCTACCTTCTTCCTAAATATCCCTAGAATAGGAGATTTTATCATTTTCCCTAAACTTCAAATATTAAAAAATTCCTTTGGCTCTATCCTATGTCCTTTTCGTTACCTGAAAGTTTCTGTCATCTCAGATTTACACATTTCACTAGAGATGAAAAATAATTAACCACCATATTTTATACATAGAATAGCCTTGAAGTCATATCACATCTCAATCAAGAGCTAAACAAAGTCTAGGGTTTTATCTCTTGTTCAGCATTATAGTTCTGATTTAGAAAATAAGAGATTCAAACAGTGAAAGATTTTCAAGTTTGGACAAGAGAAGTCTGACACCAACCCCACTATGGTTCTCTCCTGGGGCCCTCCCCTGCCCTATCTCCCCACATTCTTTATGAATTAGGACTCTAAATTTTTAAGTGACTATCAAATTATCCAAAATAATTCAAAAGCTCTCTATAACATTGCCATCACAGGGGCGCCTGGGTGGCTCAGTGGATTAAGCCTCTGCCTCTTAAGCTCAGGTCATGATCTCAGAGTCCTAGGATCAAGCCCCGCATAAGGCTCTTTGCTCACAGGGAGCCTGCTTCCCCCTCTCTATCTGCCTGCCTCTCTGCTACTTGTGATCTCTCTCTCTCTTTCTGTCAAATAAATAAATAAAATCTTCCAAAAAGTAAAATAAAAAATATATAAAAATTTTTATAACATTGCCATCACAGAAAAAAGTTGATTTGTATTTTATGATCTTTATTACATAAAGATCATTATATATATATATAAAGATCATAATATATATTTATGATATATATTATTATGTTGCCTATATGAGCCTTTCATAAGGCTCAGTACCCAGTCTTAGGCAGGCCCCTTTGGGGAAGAGGACAAATTCAGACCAGAGGTTTACTCTGCTTGTCTCTCCACATAGGACACCTGATAAAATAACCTACTTGTCAGAGGATCCATTTCTCTTTTAACCTTTCCTTCCTCACCTCTTCTCTGTCCACTTGCATAGAGTCTGAAATACTGCTTTGAGTCAATCAGAAGTACACAGGCCAGGCTCCATGAGGAGGTGGACGCGGCAATCGACAAACACACAGTCTCTTCCGTCAGAGGATCTGGGGTCCAAAAGGGAAGATGACATGAAGCACATCCTCACACTCTGTCAGTTAAGTGGGCCAAGCGCTCCAACAAGAGAGTGGACTTCTGAGAATCTTATCATTAGATCCAAACCAGAAAAAAGTCCAAATAAGCACCAGCAATTTTTATCCCCAGATGTGAAGTCCTAAACTTGCCGCTGATACAATGTAGCCTCTCTCCTGCTTGAACTGACCACCTCCAGTTTTTCATAAGGAAAATGAAAGTCCCAATTTCGATCTTAGTGGATAACAGAGATCCAGAGAGAGAGCTGGAGTGGGGATCCTCTCAATCCGTTCTCGAGGAAGCAAAAACTGCTCCAACTCCCTAATTCTGAGGAACTAAAACGACCCATCCCTCACTGCTGGAGGACAAGCAGGAGACTGAGCTTTTCCACCTGCCCTTTTAGCGGAGCCTTGCTGTTGGAAACCATTGCCTTCCCACCTCCAACGCTAGAATCTTCTAGTCTGCAGAACTGATCATTACAACAGCAAACACTTGGCATCGGGTTTCGTGTCGGGTTTTATGTACATTACCGTCTTTAATCCTGAGCCCCACCTCCCTGTAAAGTAGGCAGCGTTACTACATTTGCCAGATGGAGAAACTGACACGCCAATCACTGTTGACTAACGAAGCGAATGGTGCCGAAACCTGGGTTCTCAGTCCAAAATGAGTAGCTTGGGTACAGAGACCAGAGAAAGGGAAGACAGACTGTGTTGAAAGGAAAGCTCTACTCTCATGGATGCTTGTGTCTATACGTGCACACCATGCAGCCTAGAATTGTGTAACTACTGAACACCTTAACAAAAAGAGAAGGTTTCAGCAAAATTCAGAAGATGCGCGTCTGTTACATAAACCTGAGTAACAATGAAACCTCCAAGCTTTAGGAAAGCCAACGGATAAAACCACGGTTTGGATCATTTGGATCACTGTGGCTCGCTTAAACTGGAACAGCTGGATTCATGGGAGGGCTGTTGCTTCAGCCTCTGAGCTCATAATGTTAAAAACCAAAGTCCATTTTATAAATTCAAAGATTGTACTTGGCAAAGGGCTACAGGCCCAAAGATCCATTTTAAATTAAAATACATGTTTTTCATAAGGTGTCAGGTCTCCACTGGAAGCCTACTGTCAGAAACAAAATTAACAATGGAGAGAAAGCACAGGAATGCAGTCGGTTTCTGTTTCCTAAAAAACATTCACAGACTCAAAAAATCGCCACGTCAAAAAGTCCTCCAAAGCTGCCAGTCCTGGTCCAGTAGATCAGGCAGAATTCACCACCCCTGTCGATGGCTGAACCATCTTCCGATGCGGGAACGGGCCCAGCTCTCCCTTCCTAGAAGGGAGTGGTTTCATCTCACCAAACAGAGGCAGAGGAAGGAGGCTGGGTTGAACTGGAGAATCAGCATTCTCCACTGGAAATAAGTGATAGTAGTGGTAAATGTTTTTAAATGTGTCCTGAAATAAGAGCAAAAAAGAACATGACTTGGTTTGCAACACTGATATACCAACCAGTGGTGTTCTCCTATCCTAAGCTGTCTGTTGGGTATATATACACACACCCAACATTATATATGTAATATATATCTTACATATATATTGCATATATTACATATATGTTTTTGCATATATTACATATATATGTATGCATACATATATATGTAATATATGCAATATATATATTATTTAATGTGAATTTGCACATTTGCCACTGAGCAGCATTTAAAAAAATGGGATTTAACCTAATCGAATCATGAGTTCCCAGAAAACCTCCCTGAAGCGGCAAGTTCTCTACCATCACAATTTGGATTCAGCCAAGTTCCAAACCACAGATCTGAATATGATTAAGACAATGTGCAAAAACAAAACCCGACCTGCTCAGCCCAAACTTAGTTAAAGCCTGGGTTTTCATTATCTTCCCTAAAATCTGGGGCTTACTGAATCGTGGGAACACAGGTGGCACAGTGATACCAGTGAGCCAACCTACCAGACTTCTCAACTTATGTAGGCAGTAAATTAGCATTATGGCCTTAATTTCTCACAGAAAGAAGAGGTCAAAGGGGCTGTTGACATTGACCAACACTAGGAACACTAGTATTCCCTGCATTTCAGTGTCCTGAGTAGGGGAGATAGAAGCAAGGAAGGTCCTGGAAAATAACTGGCCTCTTTACATTCAAATATTCCTTTGCAACTGTGTGAAAACTTTCAAATATCAAACCTCTTTCATCCTTCACATGAACCGTGTGAGGTAGGATAGATAATGTTCCAACTAATAAACTAAGACCTCTTGCCCAAAGTCTCGCAGCCTGGTAACAGGAGCCAGATACAAAATAATGCCATTGCCTTTTCTTTGTCTAAAGAACGACAGTAAAATAGCTTTTAGATTTTACTGATTCAAGAAATTGACCAAGAGAAAACCAACATCAGTTCAGAATTCCGTAGACGGTTTTTCTTAACTTTTTATTTAGGCATGTGTAAACTATATCACATAACGTTAACTATATTACGTAACGCACGTGTGTGCACACGTGTGCATGCATATGCACTAATGTAACCAGCACCCACCCTGAGATTCAAAAGGTTTCCCACATCCTTGTGCCTGATCCAAGTCAAATCCCTGCCCCGGAGATAACCACTGTTCTGGCTTTTCTCCATATAGACAAATGTTGCCTGTTCTTGAACAGCATATACGTGGAATTCTGCAGTATATGCTCCTTCTCATCTGGCTTCTGTCATTCAATATGTCTGTGAGATTCATCCAGGTGAAAAGATGAGGCTGTGACATTTGTGACAACATAAATGGACGTAGAGGGCGTTATGCTAAGTGAAATAGGTCAAGCAGAGAAAGACAAATATATTATTTCATTCACATGTGGAATCTAAAACAAAACAAACAAAAGCAGAATCAGCTAACTACAGGAAACAAACGGATGGTTGCAGAGAGGAGGCGGGGAGGGGGGAGGGCAAATGGCTGAAGGAGAGTGAGAGATGCAGGCTTCCAGTCAGGGAATGAATAAACCGTGAAGACAAAAGGGAAAATATAGGGAATATAGTCAGTGGTATTGTAATAGCATTGTATGGTGACAGATGGTAGCTACACTTGTAGCCAGTATAGCATAATATAAAAGGAAGTTGAATCATTATGTTGTACCCTTGAAACTAATGTAACATCATGTGTCAACTATACTCAAATAAGAAACATTTTTTTTTAAAGAATGCAATGACTCTTAGCACAGTAGTGGTGCCACTGCCTTGATTTGTGCTGAAGCCCCAACAGTTCCACACACCATCACTTTTGCAACATCAGTGTGAATACCAATGCAGTTATGGCATGTCACATCTTAGCACTATCATAAAAATGACTACGAGGGGCGCCTGGGTGGCTCAGTCATTAAGCATCTGCCTTCGGTGCAGGTCATGATCCAGGGTCCTGAGATTGAGACCTGAGTTGGGAAGCCTGCTTCTACCTCTCCCACTCCCCCACTTCTGTTCCCTCTCTCGCCGTCTCTCTCTCTCTCTCTCTCTGTCAAATAGATGGAAACTTAAAAAAAGAAGAAAAGAAAATCCTTAAAAGCAATAGTAATAACATTGACCTCACAGATGCCCTAAGCTCAGAGAGCCCCAGGGTCCTGCGGCCTATGTTTTAAGAACCACTACCCTAGAAGTTGTAGTGTTCTACCTTTTACATTCAGGACTGTGACCCAACTTGAATTAATTTTTGCATATAGTGTGAAATAGAGATGCCCAGGATTTTTCCCCCTCCATACTGATATCCAATTGCTACAGCCCCATTTATTGAAATTATCACCTTTTACTCACTGAAATCCAACTGGCACCTTTGTCATCAATCAGGTGACTAGAACATGTAATCTATTTCTGAGATTTCTGTTCCTTCCCATTGGTCTACTATTTTTTCCTTGTGCCAATATCATACTGTTTTAAGTGTTAGAGCTTTATAGTAAGCTTTCAATCTCTTTTATTGAGATATAATTGACCTATTACACGAGTTTCAGTTGTACGACAAAATGATTTGATATTTGTATCCTTTATTCTGCCAGCAATGTTGTATAGTTTTGGGTGAGTAGCTTTATTCTTTGGTAACACACTGGTCAGCAACATCCAAAAAATGTTGACTATATTGGTAAATAATGATCATCTTTGTCTTGTTCCTAACTTCAGGGGGAAGTCACTAAGTACAATAGAAGCTGTAGTTCTGTGCTTGGTGTTTTGTTGGGGTTGTAGACACACTTCGTCACTTAGAATGTTCCCTTCTCTTCCTACTTTGGTTAGAGTTTTTACCATGGATGGATGCTGAATTTTATCAACGGTTTGAGTGTACATATGTTTTTTTTTTTTCTCCTTTATTCTGAGACAATGAGTACATAAATTGATTTTAAAATGTTGACCCTACATTCCTGAAATAAATCCTGTTAGGTCGTAATTCATAATTCTTTCCTTGTATCACTAGATGCAATTTGCTGACATCTTCTTTAGAATTTTCACATCTATGTTCATAAGAATACTGACCTATACTTTTCTTTTACCCTAATGTTGTGACAGGTTTGGTATCAAGGTTACATTAACTTCCTTTTTTTTTTTTTTAAAGATTTTATTTTTATTTATTTGACAGACAGAGATCACAAGTAGGCAGAGAGGCAGGCAGAGAGAGAGAGGAGGAGGCAGGCTCCCCGCTGAGCAGAGAGCCCGATGTGGGACTCGATCCCAGGACCCTGAGATCATGACCTGAGCTGAAGGCAGAGGCCTTAACCCACTGAGCCACCCAGGCGCCCCAAGGTTACATTAACTTCCTAAAACAAGTTTGTAAGTGATCCCTCTAACTCTATTTCATGAGTTTGGGTAGGTCAGTGTTATTTCTTCCTTTAACATTTAGAAGAATTTTTCACTAAAATCACTTGAGCTTTTGAGTTATCTTTGTGGAAAGATATTTATTTATTTTTGTGGAAAGACTTTTAAAAGAACAGCTTGATTGAGATATGGGAATAAATGATCTCTAACCTCCTCATTTTACCCATTTTAATATTAGAATGTAGTTTATTCATTCATAAAACCAAAACTTCATGTGTGAGATAAGCACCTGAGTATCTACTATTCAGTTCGATGGAACATAGCAGTGCTTGAAGTACCCCTCCTTGATAGAATCCCCCTCCCTCCTTTCCTAAGAAGCACCCATTATCCTGAACTTTGGGTTTATCATTTCCTTAATTTATGATTTTTATCATATCTGTAGGCATCCCTGAACAATAAATTGTTTGATTTATAGGCATTTAATCTTATGTCACTTTATGCTGTTCAAGCTCCCCTGCAACTAGTTTTTCCTCCTCAAACTTCAGGCTTGTAAAATGTAACCAAGTTGGGGGCACCTGGGTCACTCAGTTGGTTAAGCTTCCAACTCGATTTTGGCTCAGGTCCCGATCTCAAGGTCATGATTTCGGGGTCATGAGATCGAGCCCTGCGTTGAGCTCTGCACTCAGTGCAGGTCTGCTTGTCCCTCTCCTGCTCCTTCTCCTCCTCCTGCTCCCATGAGAGAGCTCTCTCTCAAATAAATAAAATCTTCAAAAAAAAAAAAAAAAAACATGTAACCAAGCTGATGTGGGTAGCTGTAATGAAAGACCCATTTCTTGTTCCAAAGTTCTGTGCCTCAGTTTCCTCCACTATAAATACACGAGGAGGAGTTTAGCTTCATCATCTGTCAGTACTCTTCCAGATCTAAAAGTCCAGTTTTACTTTTTACAATAGGTACAGACATGTATAGTTTGTCCCAACAGTATGGTGCTGGTCATAATTACAATTTATTTGAGGTTGACTCTTTGATCAGGAACATAGTTCCCATGGGAAATGTGTCATGGTGTTATTTTCAGACATTTCAGCAAAATTGGAAGCTTACTTGAGTAGAAAACTTTGGTATGTAAGACAAGTCATTTTAATACCAGGTTTGAGGCAGCACATGCAATGGTCAGAAAAGACAGAATTCACAATGCAAAAATGCAAAGTTTATTTTCTTAAATAAAATACTATATTCATATCTATACAAATAATTATTACAACCATTAAAATGTTACATTTACCAATAAAAATTTCAAAACTTTAAACAAGAGCATGGTTCAGAATATTCACACCCTAATACAATGCATTTGTAAAAAGATGTCAAAATAAACAGGACCTATTCTTATTTACAACTGTAGGACAATCCTGATCGTATTATACATATCTGCTCTGGATTCCATTACAAAACAAATTAGTTCCCATTAGAATTATAAACCAGGTGATTTACAGTAATAGGACACAGTACACAGCAGACATTGCTGGCATGGGAATAGATACAAATATTACACTATTGAAAAACTACAGTTAGGTTTTTTTTTTTCTGGTGACTGCCCTACAGTAAGCCTCTCACCCAGTGTATCTTTAAATAATTTGTGAAGGTAATTATGTTCTCAGATTTTTCCACCTATTTTACCAAAATATGTGTCCACGTGTGTGTGTGCATGTGTGTGTGTGTGGGTATGTGTATATGGCCTGCTGAACATGGAAGTGAATCTTTTCTTCACAGTAACACAACTGCAGCATTTTAAGCAACACTGTCTGGTCCCCTTCTTCTTGGAAGATCAACAGTTCAACTCCCTTAAAGGTTACCAATATAGTCAAGTCCAGTGCCTCGATGACCCCCAAATGAGAATGGTTTTAAGAGTTAAGGGATGTGGATAAAGAGATCCAGAGAAGTGAGGAAGAAGTGAGATGGAGAAAACTCTTAAGTTTCTATAACAGAGTATGGTGTAGAGCTGTACACACAACTGAGCCAAAAAAAAAACAACAAACCAACAAAAAGCAAAAACCCCACAACTTATGATCATCATTTTCAAAAGTGTTAAATTACAAGATAGAGGTTCTATGACTCATGAGATCTCTGGTGACAGATGATGCAGACTATCATCCAAAATAACACCAACTTGAATATTTTATCCAATGCTTCAACCCACGTTGGCTTGTGTTTATGAAGCATCTAAAAACCTGCCTGCACCCGAGCCCTACAGTCGACAGGGTTTGCGCCAATGTGGAAACAACGGTGTTGAATGACCACCACCTACAAGCTCAGACTTTAAAAGGAGTTTTGCTTCTAAACAGTACATTTTTTACAAGATCGGCATCAAAGATGGCTCAGAGAATGATAAGGCAACAGTGAGAAACAGCTGTTCTTGTCTTCTAGGTGTTTGATTACACAGCACGTACCATTCTGGCTGGTCCTTTGCTATATAACAGAGGAGTGGGTGAGTAGTATGTCCCAATGGCTGGTCTTCGGACCAGAGGCACAGTTTCAAGTAAAGTGCAGTACCAGGATAGAGGCATGTGGGCAGAACTAGAAGCTCCATGTCCAAGAAGGTCCTCACACTGGACTGCCTCCATCTAAATTTGGTGTTCCCCCACAGACTCTGGTAAAAACACTGTCTGGCTCACATAGGAAGGGTAGAATGCAGAGAGAATACAGTAAGCCAAAAAAAAAAAAAAAAAAAGGACCCTTTTCTGTTGGGAGCATTTAGCCCAAAATGTACTTCAAGAAGAAATGAATTTCTGGCCTTTAACTTGCATATAGGTATCATAAAAATCATCACTCACAGATTAACTTCACACTAGTTTATTTGGCTATTATTATTGCCCTCTGGATGTATACAACCATAAGCAATTATCTCTGGACAAAGGAAGAATTTATACAGACAACAGTATTATGAATTCCAGATCCCTAAAGATATCAACCCAAAGCTATCTGATCTTAGTACCACCTTTGCGCTTTCTGAAACTCCTCCATGGGAAGAAAGGAAATTCATCAAAACAAGGAACAGAACTGTATGGTATATTCAATATTTTAAATTAATTCTAAACTAATTTTTTTCAAGAAATTCTTGTTACCTCTTGATAGAACAGGAGATACAGTGGTTCCCAAAGCCAGGAATTGGGAATCAGATATAGGAGCACGACTCACTATATCAAACTGATCCAAGAGATGGATGAGCCCAATAAACCTTTCAAGGCAGAGGAGTAATCATCCTAAGGAAATAAACAGGCTCCCTGCCATCTGTCTGACATGGAGCAGGTGGAAGAAAAAAAGTGTAGGTACCTACAGATCAGAAGAAGGGTAAAGCCAAGAAGATGCTGGTTAGTAAGTCTTTACCCTTTTTCAAATTTTTAAAACTTCACTCCCATTAAAATGTGTTTCCACATTTTTTTTTGGAATATAAATTTTAGCCTTTCCATGACATGGATAATGTTAGAAGGCAAGAGCAAGACAAATGAATTTTTTTAAAGCGTTTAAATAATTTTATATTTTAAGAAGGCTGATTAGGAAAACAAACCCCAAAAAAGGCTGATTTTTAAAAATTGATCTTTATTGCAGTTCACCCTGATATGTAACTGGAAGTTGCTGCAAAAGAATATTCCCTCCTCATTCTTCTCCTTCCACAGTTCTATTATGTTAAATTTTAAAAAGCATGATCACTGTGGAATATCACTCCTTACTTAGAAAAAAGGTACCATCCCTGGTCCCTCCAAAAGGTCTTACAATATAAACAAAAATAAACTTCCTTAAATGGTATAAAATATCCCCCAAACAACCAGTATGTACCAAAAAAAAAAAAAAAAAGACATCAAACTTGATTTCTTTTATCCATGATTGACACATCAAAAATTTATACATGAGAAATCTGAAATTTTTCACCTCATTAGAAGTTACCGTGTTAAATCTTTAGAGAAATCACTTTCTCTAATTGATTCTATGTGATCAACAACACTAAAAGAGAGAAATAATTTAATTAATGATTCTCACTTTGATTCATGCATTTGTATGTGTATTTAAGAAATCAAAAATTTATGGAAATTGTTTTTACATTCTATAGACCCAGTTCTATATTAGCAAGCCAAGCCAAAAATAACAATAAATTTACTATAACCAAAATTGACTGTTTCCTGCCATGCTTTTGCCAAAAATTATATCCAGAGACCGCTAGATATTAAATAATGAATTTCCTCCCCAAAATCATGTAGCTCTGATTATCAAATACTTAATATACAGCTGGTAAATCTCATACACTCATGCTTTTCAACCAAATAAGATTACTATGCTCTGAACACTTTCAGAATTGAGTCCATATACACGATGATCTCTTACATACACATGCACATGTCTGTAAAATGACTAGAGCTACATGTAAGCAGGAGCCAAACCATTTGCAGATGGTCACATCTTTCTTCAGATGGTCACGTAAGCTTTCCCAAAGGGCAGAGGCTGATTTGGGATCAAAGCATTATGTGCTTGGAATGAAAGCCCTGAAAAACGTAAATGCTATCTCAGAACAGGGCTGAGCAGAGAAAGAATCAATGCAACAGAGGAAGAGCTGACAGTACCAGCCTTTCAGGCCTTTCTACTGCGAAGTTCAAGTTGATCTTCTCCTTAGCCTGTTACTGTTGTTCTAATTATGTCGAACAGTGCCCAGTTCTTCACAACTCAACAGCCGCCACGCTGTGCGTGTGTGCACTTGTATGCCCAGCATAGTGAACACTATCCTTCTTGAAATTGGCAGGTTGGACCTTTCAAGTACAGAGAAAAACCCGAATGTCATAACTTAAAACTCAAGTTAAGGTAATTAGTTTAAAAATAAGCCATGAATCTCACTTTTTTCCCAATTACAAGTTCTAACTACTGTGTTTATCTGTTCTCTTATTTAAGTAACTCCTATTCTTCACCATGACCATTTTGAAGGAAAAAATACAGCTTTTCTTGTTTACTTTTTTTTTTTTTTTTTTTTTGCCCCCAGGAGGCTGCTTCAGTGGGCAGCAGGAAGAGAGAGGAAGGTTTGGTAAATATAGTTCAAGAGGCACACATGACCCTTTTACTGAGTCTTCACTAGAGGTATTCGCCAGAGTTAACTGCTCTGACCCAGCCTGAGGAGGCATTTCTAAGGAGGAAAAAAATAAAATAAAATGCTGGTCCTTGGGTTGCCTTTATTAACAGAGCAGACAGAACCATTTATACGTCTCTCTCCCACTCCATCTCCTATTTGGCAGAATATAACAACAACAACAACAAACAATAGGTTTGAGAATATGAGTATATATGGTTGTTTTCATAGGCTTTAAGTTTTCTAAATTCAATATATGTGTGTGTGTGTGTGTGTGTGCGCACGCGTGTTTGTGTACAAAATTAACTTCTAAGGGGCTTTTAAAAACCCTGACATCAAGTTTTCCAGTACTTCAGCGAGTCTCAGGTCACAATTTCCATTTCCATATGGCAGGACAATTTTTAAAGGACCAGCTTATACTTTAAAATCTATGTCTGTGCCCACACACACACACACACACACACACATACATACACACACCTGGACATATACAAAGACAATTTTCTGAAGCACCATTTCACATCTGTCATCAGGAAAAATAATGAACAAATTCATCTTCTCATTATAAGTCTACTATGAAGGGTAATAATGTAACATACAATGCCATATTTTAAATATAAATATCAGTAAGTGAAAATACTAACAGAGCTTAAGACTCTGCTCAGAAATATTTAAAAAGTAAGGCTCAAATAATCATGTAAATTCCAAATACTATTTACTGAGCAGTCCCTAAGGATTAAACAAATATAAAAGAAATTATTTCAGGATCAAATGAACAGAATGAAGAGAGAATACTGAAACAAAATTTGACTGATGAAACAACAATCTTTAACTGAACACAAGCGAAACTCCGCAGTACAACTGCTTTTACCCTTATGACCTGATGGAAAATGCAAGCGCAAAATGGAGAATGTCTATGTACTTTGCTTTTTAGATTGCTATTTTTAAGGCTAAGTAAGGAAGACCTTTGTGTTCTAGAATCTTGGCACATTAAAAGATAAAATGGCTCTCTAATGTGAAGAAAAGACATTAAATTCAGATAATTGATGAATTGTTATAATTAAGAAAGAAGCATCTACCTAAACCAGACCTTGGGAGTAAAGGCTGATTAAACAACTCATTTACCTGCTAACTGCTTGACTTTAACCATGGACATTCATTCCATATTAATTCAACACCTGCCATGGGTAAGAAACTGTTCTAGATGTGGACATCGGCCAAGCATTTGGTGATGTGCCATTGCATTGCATCGAAGTGTCTGGATTTTTGGAGAGCAATCCAACTATCTCAAGTACCTATTTTACAAATGATCAACAATCAAGTTTAAAATCTGGGTTCTTTCCTACTACTCAGCACATGCCAAAAGGGTCTCCTCCAACTTCCAGCTGATTAGCATTTAGGGAATATAAGATTACAAATCAAACTTGAAAATCTAACTCCATTCAGAAAATTTAAAAAGCATACCGTGTAGGTTAAAAATGAAAGATAATTTGTTTTTGACAACCCATGATTCGTATCATTTCTGACGTGACTTCCCTACATTCAGAAGGTTAACTGGAAATTGATCATACAAACACAGATACACACACACGCGTGTGCACACACACAATCTCCCTCTCCATGTACATTACATGTGCACACGCACACAAACGCATCTGTAGTCTCAGCCGATACATGTACATTTAGTCTATCAATATTTAGACAGCTGAACTGCAGTCATGACCTAAAATATGGCTTATATTGTGGGCAGGTCTGTTTGAGGACTGCTTGGAAGAGTCGGAGGCAGAGGAGTTTGCTATGGTAAGCAAAGGTGACATTGCCGAGCCATCCGGAAGAGCTGTAGCTATTTCTGGAAACAAAGATGTCATGTTAAAGTTGGACAAGTGAGAGTTGGTCATGTGCATTGGCGGCATATCAGGGAGCAGAGGAAAACTTGGTTGAGCAAAACCAACAGGCCTGGGAGGAGACAGAATTGATCCAAATCGGTTATTTAGGCTTCCACTGTTGACTTTCTCAGTGCTAGGATTTGAGAACATCTGATTGGAAAAATACGGGATAGAAATATCATTGGACAGTGTAGGATGAGCAGGAGAGTACGGGGGATAGAAGGAGGGTAGAGTATTTTGGGGGTCTACAGGGATGAGAGCTGGCGTTCGAGTGGCACTAGGCTGAGTTACCTGTGGAATGAAAGAAGTATTAGCATTTATTGGTGGATTCATGCCACCCTCAGGAATAAAAGGAAAACCGAAATTTTGTGATAGTGTATGCTGGTCAGGTGCCGAATTATCGTTAGGTATTTGTGGGCTATCGGGCATGAAACGAACAATACTTCCTCTCTTCTCTGTAGTGGGCTGCTGGCGTCCAAGAATCATACTGCCACTAGTAGACAGAGGAAGATGGGGAAGACTCGGATCAAAGACATTACTGTGTCTTTGGTTTCCAGAACGATTCCTTTCAGGCTGACGGATTTTGGAACCACTGCTGTCTTGCAAGGGATGCCTTGATCGCTGGGGAACTGAAGAGTTAGTTGGACGTACAGGAGGCCCTTGCTCAGCATTTCCGTGAGACACAGACGGATGGGGCAGAGCTGGCCTTGCAACCCCATGCATGTTGGTTGTGACTGGAGGGTTCATGTGGCCCTTGGTCCCATGACTGTCAGTTATCCTCATGGGATTGGACTTCTGCACAGAAACATTGGGACTTGTGTTTCGACCTTGAATGTCTCCTGAAGAAGAAGAACTGGAGAAAGGAATATTCAAAGTGCTGTTCCTGGTGTTAATTGCACCTAGGGACATGTCACAGCTTTCCCTGTTCTGACTCTCGCTCTCTCTTCTAATATGTACACTTTCATGAGCTGGGGGACAACTATATTCAATGGCAGAGGATGGACCACACTGTGTGCTCCTCTGATGTTCCGAGAGTGGTCTCTGCGTTCCAAGGACCTGATCACCAAGGTGAGGGGCAAGTAAGCTCTGCATGAAACTCTGGTGGCATGTGTTTTCACTGTCCCTTGGTGGGATGGCATTTCCTGCTGGGATACTCTGAACTGGTGGATAAGGTAATCTCTTTTGGCGGTCGATTGGTGGTGGACCAGGGTTTTGACTGATTCGAAAAGCCTGGGACTGCATAGTCCTCAGGGATGATACAGGGTTACCTATTTCATTATTTCTTGAGGACTGTACTTCAAAATTACTCGGAGGCTGTTGACTGGCTCCACTTGGTTTAAATGTCTGACAGTCAGAAAGGCGGATCTCCGGGGCAACGGGATGGTCCACGCGACCCTGCATATTGTGAAGGGCCAAGCTCTTATTCCTGGGAACATCAAGATAGCTTCTCATTTCAAGCTGATCTGAAACTCTGGAACCCTGAATTGATATGCCCATTCTCTGCTCGGAATTAGAAGACGTCTTTCCAATGAGTGCCTCAGCAGAATAACTTGAAACCCTATTTCTCTCTGGCCTGTGTGGAGCACAGGTCATGTCTGAAGGTCTCGTCACAATACTTGGCTGGGACACCATTTGCTGCTCCATGCCTCTTGATGTCAGAAGCCTCTGCATCGGGTTATGCCCGGATACGTGTTCCGAAGAAACCCCTGAACCTTGCTGCCTGCTCCCAACATCCGGCTGCTGGTGCAGAAGATCTTGACTGAGATGGTTCTGGGGATGGTTATGGTGGCTCCGGCTGGTCGAAGGGTTTTCACAACTCTTCTCTGGCTGCGAACTTCCGAAGTGCTGCTGCAACTGTTGCTGCATCTGCTGATGGTGGGGGTGCGGCTGACCGCTCTTGGGCCGGGGCTGGTCAGTTCCGGGGTGCTTTGGTTGCAAGGCAAGTTGAGAGGCCTGAGTGCCCTGAACAAGATTCCGCTTCTTCTGCATCTGAACTTCCTGTTGTAGAGTCCTCTGTTGGTGGACGTTATGGGGCTGAGAGTGGACAGAGCTCTCTGCGTGAGGTATGTGATGCTGCAGCTGGTACAGGTGATGCCTCTCTCGCACTGCCTGCTGCTGCTGCTGCTGCTGCTGCTGCTGCTTCAAGTAGAGGTGGTTACTGTGCAGGTGGGACACCCCCTGGGCCGGAACATGCTGCTGCAGAGCCTGAAGATGTTGACTGGCCTGGGTCTGCTGTTGCTCGGCAACCGAATTCTGAGAGCTGCACTGCACTTCCGTTTGTCTCAATGCGGGGGCCGCAAAATTGTTACTAGGTGGAAACAGGCGGGTGAGGCCATCCCCGTGTGCTGTGTTGCTGATGGGCACCACGGAGTTCGCAGAGTTGGGAGGGAGCTGACTGACCATCATCGGAGCCTGATCAGAAATGCTGTCTGGAGTTCGGCTCATCAGGGACATAGCCTCAAGCCTCAGCGGGGCCGGCTGGCAATGCTTCTGACGTTTAGCCGAAGACAACAGAAGGTCATCTTGGACGGCACGCTTAGCAGAGTCTTTGCGGCTTTCCTGGCTTGGCTTTAAGAGGGGCTCTTGGATCTGCGGATTTGGTATGGTGCCAGTTATGGTGTTGAGCTGTTCCTGGGGATACTCGGTCATCAGAGCTGGTCCGGGAGGCTGACTGGTGTAGGAGCCGGATGCCACCGTCAGATTAACCGTTGCAGGAACAGTTGTTTGCTCTGAAGTTCGGGACAAAGCAGCACAGCTGACCAGAGGGCGGCTGATGCTGCTCTGGGGGATAAGGTTATTCACGCTCAAACTGGTGATGCTCGGTGGCTGAGAGGTCGAAACCTGTAAAGAGGCATTGGATGTTTTCATTCCCACAGAACAACTTGGTTTCCCAAGGGGCCGATCCACTGTGGCTTCAATCGAATCCTGAGAAGTAAATTCATTTGGTGTTGCTTCTGCCTGTCCTGCGCCACCCTCTTTAGATACCTGTGTTGTGAAAGGCTGGTCCCCCTCTAGAGGTGATGCTTCGGCAGGCTTCGAAGCGACGTCCCTCACATCAGCCTGGCTCCCAGCTCTTCCCTTCTCAAGGCTGTCCTGGTCAAAAATGGCTCTTGCCGCAAGAGCGACAATGTCAGTTTGCTCTACAAAGGTACAGCTGTCACACGTGTTGGTCGTTGTACTGCTGGTGACATCCTCTCTAGTTGTTTCAGGAAGCATGGACGCCACCGAGAAACTACGGCTGCTGCCAGAGCTGGTTGACATGGGAGAATCGGCCTGTCTGCTGACCAGCAAGGAGCCACTGATGACCTCCGGATCAGGGACGCACGAGTGAGGCGGCCCCGGGTCTCTATCGTCACTGCTCATCAGTAAGAGCTCCTGTTTGGGATGTATATCGACACCTGCATCAACCAGTTTAGAGTTTTCTGAAGAAAAGTCAGGATGGTCCACCTGGACTGAAAGAGAGAGTTTCTCAGGGTCTTTCTCTTTCTCGAGACCAGACAGCAGTGCAGTCAAACCCGGCCCCTTTAAGAGACCCGTCGCCTGCAACGTATCAGGTGAATCTTGCTCCACCCTGCAAGGTTCCGCAATGACCTCTACCTCGGAAACACAGTCCGTACCGGCAGTGCTGGCGGTAGATGACAGACCAGAAACCTGAGAAACCAAAACGTGGGGATCATCTGGAGATGGAATCAACACGTTAGCCGAAGTGCAGGATTTGGCAGCATCTGACAATGCCAAACTAGTTGGTGGCTTATCCTGAGGGGTCTCTCGTTGCAAAGTGGGGGCAGAATCTTTGGATTTTGCTGGGGCCATGACAAAATGTTCACTCAGTACAGATTCTTGGGAGGGTGAGCTAGTCTCTTCTGCGGACTTAGATTTGGGTAGAGATTCAGGTATCACTGACTCGGAATTCAGAACATCCACAGAATGTGCAGTAGAAACACTTACACTGTTTGCCTGGGACCCGGCGACAGACGGTAACCCAACAGGGAGGCTTTCCAGCAGTCCGTCATTATCACATGACGGTTCCGCTGCGGCGTCGGTGATGGCGCAGTCAAACTTGCCCGCGTCTCTGACTGGATTCAGAGGGCACGCCGACTTGTTAGCTGCTAAGTGTTTCTTGGCACCTGGCTTCTTATTCAACCTTTTCGACTTCACGTTAGGTAAAGAAGCTACGGTGTTCACTGAGGGAGTAGTTACTAGACTGTAAGCACTGGGTAGTGTGGCCGAATTATCAGTTGTCACAGGAGATGCTACAGTTGTTGCTAACGAAACACAGTTAACTGGGGTGGTCTGACTATGTGCAGCAGTCGGAGGATTGGCAGGCTGGCTGATAGACAACTGTACACAGCTTTGCCCAGCCATCTGCGATATGCTTTGATTGAGGCTGGCCAAAGCTCCAAACGTATTCAGGGCAACGTTGGTATTTGGATCTTCGCTGGTGGTGGGTTGGATAATTTGCATAGGGGTTTGATTTGTAGTTCCTGATGAGGACATCACAGGCTGCAAAGCAAAGAGCTGTCCATTTAAAGAAATGGTCTGAGGCTGCTGCTGGTTTGACATGGTAACAGAAAAAGTTTGTGTTGAACTAGATGTTGCTAAAGATGAAGGTCTTGGTAATATATGGACGAGATGCTTTCCTCCAAAAGTCTGTGGGGTCGAAACATTCTGCACTGAATTATTAGACCCTATTAGAGCACTGGCTCCATTGACAGGGAGTCGAACAGAACCAGGAGGTGGAGCCGAGAGGAGTGGCAAGGGGTTCTGATTAGCTGCCTGTATGATCACTATCTGTTGACCCACGGTTTGGTTGGGAACCTCTGCTCTCATCACCGCTGGGCAAGGGGTCGTGCTGGGGGGCTGGAGAATGATAACGTTTTGATTACCTGGAGCTGTGTTAACAGCCGACCCAACGGGCTGAGCCATCTGAATAACCTGCATTGCTGAATTCAAAGGAAGGATATTTTTTGGAGGCTGAGATTTAACTTGTGGTTGGGCAATCAGCGGCTGCATAGGTAAAGACGGGCAAGAAGGCAAGGTTACAACCACTTGCTCAACTGCCTGCCCATCTGCTGGAAAGGAATTACTCAAGTGAACACCTGTAGCGACGGGTCTCCCGTGGTTGGCTGCGGTAGGGCTGGGACCAGACTCATTTACTACTGGAGTCACAGCAGAAGACGGTGTCTGGCTCAAGGGTTGAATAGTGTTTCCCGCCAGCTGCAGAGTAGTCCACGTTGTCTGTGTGTTTCCAGCGGAGGAGATTCGGGTAAGGCTATTCATGTTTTTTAAATCTGAAGCGCTAACACTTGAAGAAGGCAAAGAACAAGAAAGTGTCCAGCTACCGTCCAAAGGGGTTGCAGAGAGAGTGCTTACAGGAGCGGCGGTCTTCCCTCCTCCGGGGGCAGAGGGGGCCACCACCGCGGTAACAGCTGCGGAGTCTGTGCCCTTGCTAATGCTCACTGGACAGGAATCACCTGCAGACCTGGGGGGCTGGGAGCAGACTGCGGTGGTAACTGAAACGACGAAGGTGGTTTGAAAATCATTTCTGAAATCCTGTATGCTCAGGCAGGACTTGCTTCCGTGGTGCACTTTCGCAGCAGTCGCCAAGGAAGTGGTGGGGATGCTTGTGGCACAAGGGACTGTTTTCCTCACTAATTTGGGGCTCTCTTGCCCATTCTTATTTTCAGGAGAATTCTGATCATTCAGACATGTGTGCAAGGGACGATGTTGGTGGGCTTCAGGCCCAATGGGAACAGCGATCAGTGAGCCACTGGTGGCACCAAGCACACTCGATTCACTTTCGGAGGTGGAAAGCTCGAGAATGTTTTGAGCAGAAATGGTAGCAGGAAGACAAAGAGGAACAGGCTGGTTGGCAGCCAATGCAGAAACTGTGGTCTGATGCCATGGCTTGTTTTCAGGAGGGTAAACTCCAGAAATAGACACAGGAGTCACCAGATTGCAAGCCCTCTGTACCGGCGCCACGTTGGCGGTCTGCTTTTGTAAATTATGACCAACATTAAAGGTTATCCCCTGAACAGCTGTTCCCTGGCTATTTCCACCAGGCTGACTCCCACTGGAATAAACAATGATATTTTTTTGAACCTGATCACTGGGAATAACAACAGAGACCTTTGAGTTTTTAAGATTTCCTTTCCAGTGGATGGTGGGGTCATCATATAGGCATATGTCATTTGCTTTCAGTAATTCGATATATCGGCCATTTTCTTTTTGAATTTCTTCCAGTTGTTTACGTAGCTTTTTAATTTCTTCAGCTACAATATTAAAAATAAAAATGAAACAATTACCTGTTAATGCCAATATTTACGGTAACTTAAGAAAAAGCTGTGTGCTAACTATTCAGTTCTAATTCTAGTCTTTCTTAATAGCTCAACTGAGAATCTTCAGTTCTCTTCTAAAGCAAATTCTTTCTCCTTCTGACAGTGGTATATCAAGCCTCTATTCTATCCTTTTTAAAAAATGTATCGTTGAGGGTCAACGACCCAAAGGTCCAAAATTACAATGTAGAAATCTCAAAATTCCCATTTCAAAAATTCCCAATAGGGCAGCTCCAAAGGCAAAAGGAGGAAAGATATATTATTATCATGGTAACGTGCCAGGAAAATAGCACTGAGTATCAATATGATAGGCTGTAACAGCAAACATTATTTGTGATAGTAGTGGGTAGTCCCCTTTACAAATGGCTTTAGACTCACTTCTATTTCACTCGGAAACAACAGAGGCCAAGTGAAACGCATGAAAGTAAAGTAGTAGAGTACCGATGAGAGCATCAATAATGGAACTTGAATTTTCCTTGGGAGCACCAAAATACATACACGACTGTCACACCCTACTCTTTCCAAAGGGGAAGAACTTCCCCCACAGATCCTATGACTAGGGCAGCCTTGGCTGCTGGACCTTGCTCTGTGACCCCACACATCCCACCTGTCTTGCCACTCTCCCTCCACCAAGGGCGGCCAATCTTCAAAGCCAATGCCCTCTGAGGGGGCCTGAAATAAAAAGTTCTGTTATGACAAGGATGAGTTGAGACTAGCAGATTATTCTTCTCAGACTTTTAAACAAAGAGACACAGAAGAAAAATGCCAGTGCCATGGACATCAGAAACAACTGGACAATTATTATGGACCAAATAATAATGATGACTGTTCTCACTTACTACACACTTACTATAAGCACTTCTCATTCATCGTCTCATTTAATAACAATAATAACAATGACCACAGCAACGGGTAACATTTACTATATGCCAGCTTGACTCTAAGTACTGTACCTTCATTATCTCTTTTAATCCTCATAACAACCATGAGATGGGAACTACCTATTGTCATCAATATTTTGAGATGTGAGAAACAGACTCAGGGTAATCACATAAATTTGTCTAAAAATCAACCACACACATGCTAGGATTATCTTCATTTTAAGAAAAGGAAACAGACTGGGAGAGGCAAAGTAAATAAGCACAGGTACTGAGTGCGTAAGTGAAGAGGAGACTCAGCCCAGGTTGGCCTGACTCCCAGGGCCACTGCTCAGACCACAGCGTAGCCTGTCCTGTGGGCAGTGAGCATGTGGGGAAGCTGCTGGGGGAAGAAAAGAGAAAAGAGCAGAGGCACCAAAAAGAACCAAAGAAAGGCTGGTGACTTAAGCTGCCTCAAGCCAGGGCCCACCTGCTCAGTGTTTCCTGAGCCCCAGGCAACTTGTATTCTTCTAACAGGCTCCCTTTTCCCTGAGGTAGCTTGAGTGCCTCAGCCTCTAGGCTGTGAAACCAAAGGAGCTCTCCTGAGAAAAGTCCACATAGCATGCTGGCCTTAACACCCCTTCTGTGGGGTGCCTCAGAACAGTTACCAAGTAAGTGTTATGAAACTACCTACCAGCATCATAAAACAAGGCCTGAGTTGTAAAAGACAGCTGATATGGGGGGAGTAAGTGGACATCTAACTTAAAGCAAGCAATGAGAATTCAGAAGGCTGACCTTCCGGATATACAATGAACACAATGAACGCAGCCCAAGGCTGGCCCCACCTCAGCAAATTCTACCTTTGTTCCTCTCCTTTTAAGGTGACCTACTGAATTGTCACAGGAAATTCTTTCTCTGCTCTAGTCAGAGCAGAGAAAGGACAATTCAAACTGCCTACCGCTCTGAGCTTTACACTTGCTTGGGATTATTTTTCTTTTCAGCTGTTATAAAAAAACTGAAAATTTTTTAACAATGTGATTATCTAAAAAATAATGACTAATAAAAATCAAATTCCATTAAATGATCAGGCAGTCTGAAATACACATTACGTGCAATATAAACAATTATGAATGGAATGTTTTGACCTTTTGAGTTAATTCACAGCTAAGTCTTGGCCCGTGCATATCTTTATTTTATTTTTAAGTTACACTGAGCAGGACTCTCCCCTATATCCCCTAGTTGGAAGATCCAAGTGGAATAAAAGAGATTCACCATTACTTGTCTCATGAGTTAAGCAAACACAATGTACACAGAAGAGTCCAAAATCAAAATTCTGTATGCCTGAAAGATTAGAGTTGTTCAAGGAGGGGGTGGGTAGGTAAACTACCATGAATTTATTTTACAACACTATTCTCTCAGACCCACTGAACATACAATCTTAACAGGTCAAAAAAAGCCTTCTGTATCCACTATAAGTTGCCCTGTGACACAAAGACCTGAACACTGAACAAAAAGAATCTTCACATCTTTACCTTGTTCATTGTTTCCTCCATTAAGCAGGAGTTCATCATTTTGCCTTTTCAATTCTGTTATATATTTAAAGGCTTGGTCCAGGATCATATTCTTGCTCTGCCAAAGAGAATTAACCATTTAAAAGTTTCAATGAAAAGAAAGAACTTGCCACAAGAAACTTAAAGCTTTGGTTTTATCACATATATGTGATATGCATCTTTTCAAAATTAAACAAGCACCATATTCAAATGCTTCTACTGTTCATTTTTCATTTACTAAGTATTTATTGCACATCTACTATGTGTCAGGTTCTGTTCTAAGCACTGGGGTATAATAAACAAAACAGACAAAATTCTTGACCTGTAGGAATATACACATTATATATATATGTATATATTTATATATTTATATATTTATATAAAATCAGGTAGTGCTAAGTGCTATGAAGAAAAAATAAAGCAGGGTAAAGAGGAGGCCAGAGATGGCAGAGGTCACTCTGTCCTATGGACTGAATGTTTATGTCCCCCTGTAACTCATATTGAAACTCTGATCCCTGATATGATGGAATCTGCAGGTGGGCCTTTAAAGGGAGGTAGATAGGTTATAAGGGTAGATCCCTCATGAATGAGATCAGCCCTTAGAAGAAAAGACATGAGAGAGGTGATCGCGCTCTTTGTCATGCGAGGACATAGCCAGGAAAACAGTGTACACCAGGAACTGATGTATGCTTACACTTCACAGCCTCCAGAGCTGTGAGAAGTAAATTTCTGTTGTTTAAACCACCCAGGCTATGTTATTTTTCTTATAAGAGCCCAAACTAAGATACTGTACTATAATCTATTTTGCATGGATAGGCTGGAGAAGGCTTCTCTTCTAAGACAAAGCAAAAACCTGAAGGAAGTATGCCCCATGGATACCTGGAGGAAAAGGCTCCAGGTATTAGGATCAACAAGGACAAAGGCCCCCAAGCAGGGCTGTGTTCACACACTGGAGGAATCATGGTGAAGTGAGAGGAACTAGAGTGAAGTATATGGGGGAAGAGTGGTAGGAGGAAGAGGCCAGAGAGGGCTTTCAAGGCCATGTGAAGATTTTAGACTTCTTTCCTCTATGAACAATTATTAAAAATAAAACATAATAAATGACATTCCTTTTGGTTTTAGTTCTCTAGACCTTATTCCAGAGGCAACTGCCATAAAGTTACTTGTATACCCTTCCAGAAACATTCTATGCTCATACATGGATTTTTTATCAAAAACAAAACAAAACAAAACAAAACACACAGAACAGATAAACAGTATGCTACATTGTTCTTTTTTATTTAAAAATATATCTTGGGGGGCGCCTGGGTGGCTCAGTGGGTTAAAGCCTCTGCCTTTGGCTCAGGTCATGATCCCAGGGTCCTGGAATCGAGCCCCGCGTCGGGCTCTCTGCTCAGCAGGGAGCCTGCTTCCTCCTCTCTCTCTCTCTGCCTGCCTCTCTGTCTACTTGTGATCTCCATCTGTCAAATAAATAAATAAAATCTTAAAAAAATATATCTTGGAGGGGTACCTGGGTGTCTCAGTGGGCTAAAGCCTCTGCCTTCAGCTCAGGTCATGATCCCAGGGTCCTGGGATCTAGCCCTGCATCGGGCTCTCTGCTCAGTGGGGAGCCTGCTTCCCCCTCTCTCTCTGCCTGCCTCTCTGCCTACTTGTGATCTGTCAAATAAACAAATAAAATCTTTTTTAAAAAAATAAAAATATATCTTAGGTATATTTCCATATAGAGTTTAGATATCTATGTTATACTTTCTAAAGGCTGAATTTATTTTATTTTTGAGTCCATTACTGACAACTATTTAATCTGTATAAGAGGCATTTTGTTTTTTTATTGTTCAGCTATTAAAAATGTTGCAGTGAATGTTTAATTTCTATTCCAGTATGTATATTATTAAATATCCTCAGTACTTTATCAGGTAGCTCTTTTCAGGTGGAATCAGTGATTTAGGGCTTTGGTTCACAAAGTTACAATTCTGGGTTTCTTAGGTTGAGTCCCAACAGAGACCCAATATAATCTAGGAAATATTTTACTCTAGAGAGAAAAAATAAATATTATCCTTTCTTAAAGCAAGAGTTGAGACAAAGGCAGAACATGATAATGCCCATCTACTTGCCTCTCTACTGCAGATGGGGCTGAGGACATGTAGCAACAGTGAAGAAAATCTTAATCTACTTGGCTTCTGGGAGCCAAATACTGACTTCCATTGCACATTCTAGGACAGCAAGGAAGTGGAATGACTATGGTTTCCTTTCAGAGAAACTTGTAGGAATGAAAACCAAGAGCAGGAAAATAAGATATTACTGGGCAAACACCAAAATTTCCTGAGAAACTCCTATACATTGACATGTGGAGAAAGAAAAACAATCAAAAGACAGTTCCTGCCCTTAAATTTGCTACCATGTTAAGGAAACTCAAAGTACATTAAACACACACACACACACACACACACACAAATGAAAAAAACGCATGTATGCAAGACTAAGTACAACCTGTAGAAGAGAATGAAAAGAAAGTGAAGTGTAAGACCTTGCCAAGGGAGATGGTGTTGAGAAGCAAGCAAATTGATCTGGCCCTTTGAAAGCCTGGGGAGGTACAGGATGGATTGGGAAGCTCCAGCTACCACAAAGGTGGGGTGAGGTATGGGGACTGGTGGAAAGACTCTTCTTCTTCTTTTTTTTTTTTAAAGATTTTATTTATTTATTTTTCAGAGACAGTGGGAGAGCGAGCGAGTAAGCACAGGCAGAGTGGCAGGCAGAGGCAGAGGGAGAAGCAGGCTTCCTGCCGAGCAAGGAGCCCAATGTGGGACTCGATCCCAGGACGCTGGGATCATGACCTGAGCCAAAGGCAGCCGCTTAACCTACTGAGCCACCCAGGCATCCCTGGAAAGACTCTTCTTATGCAGTAATAAAAACCCCCTCTCTCCCACACACACATCCTATGCAGCTGGATGACTTCCCCTTCCTGTACTAATGCAGGAGACAAGTTCTGTGAAATCTGAACTAGAGAATTATGGCCTCAGAGATGGTTGGCACAGAAGTGGACAAGATGAGGCAACTCAGTGAAGACAGGAGGATAAAGTAAAATTCTGCCTCCTAAAGCATGAGACTCTCCAGCCCCCTTTCCCCAACCAGCTCCCAGAATATGGCAACGAGACTTATACATCTCTTCCCACCCTTCCCACTCCTAGATAGGGTACTGAAGGATTCTTCTCTGGAAAATAAAAGTTAATAGCTAGTCCCAAAAGTAAACAAGCTACCAATATTGATATTTTTTAATGCCACAAAAACAATAATACTAGCTTACCACTTAATCACTCAATAGTTAGGGCATCAAAAGTCCAGCCTATTCAATCAGCTTTTTAATGACTCATTCTCAAATATGAAAAAACAGCTAAGTATCACTAAAATTTAAGGAAAGTCCCCAAAATGAAAGACAAAACAACAAAACAAAGGGGAATAAAAGAAACAAAAACAAGAAAAAAAATTTTAAAACCCTATATAACATTCTCAGAGATAACATAATGTTGTTTTCATGAACCAAACATATAATATGAAAAAAAAAAACCAAAGAGAATAAGAAAAAGACTCTTGAAAATTAAAAGTATGAGAGCTGAAATTTAAAAACAGAAGAGTTGGAAAAGACCAGTTGAGACTGAAGAGTGGCAGAAGGTTCCCGAAGTAAAGTCTCAAAGGAAAAAGAGAAAACAGAAATTATGTGGTACACTTGACTATGCAGTAACCCTAAAGAGACAGTTGAAAGTGTGGAAAGAATTAAAGATAGGTATAGAGAGAGGTGCCTAGGTGGCTCAGTTAGTAGAGCATGGGACCCTTGATCTCAGGGTCGTGAGTTCAAGCCCCATATTGGGTATAGAGCTTACTTAAAACTAAAAAGTGGAGCAGAGATGAATGAGGTAGAAACTAGAGATACAGTAAAACATATCAATGAAACTAGAAGCTGGTTTTTTGAAAGAATCAATAAGATCGATAAACCATTGGCCACACTAATCCAAAAGAAAAGAGAGAAAGCTCAAATTAATAAAATTATGAATGAAAAGGGAGAGATCACAACTAACACCAAGGAAGTAGAAACAATCATCAGAAGCTATTATCAACAGTTATATGCCAATAAATTAAGCAACCTAGATGAAATGGATGCATTCCTGGAAAAATATAAACTCCCAAAATTGAACCAGGAAGAAAGTGACAACCTGAATAGACCGATATCTAGTAACGAGATTGAAGCAGTGATCAAAAACCTCCCAAAAAACAAGAGCCCAGGACCTGACGGATTCCCTGGGGAATTCTATGAAACTTTCAAAGAAGAAATAACACCTATTCTCCAGAAGCTGTTTCAAAAAAGTGAAGCAGAAGTAAAACTTCCAGACTCTTTTTATGAAGCCAGCATTACCCTGATCCCCAAACCAGGCAAAGACCCCACCAAAAAGGAGAATTTGAGACCATTATCACTGATGAATATGGATGCTAAGATTCTCAACAAGATCCTAGCAAACAGGATCCAACAGCACATTAAAAAGATCATCCACCATGACCAGGTGGGATTCATCCATGGCTTACAAGGGTGGTTCAACATTCGCAAGTCAATCAATGTGATAGAACAAATCAATAAGAGAAGAGAGAAGAACCACATGGTCCTCTCAATTAATGCAGAAAAAGCATTTGACAAAATCCAGCATCCGTTCCTGATTAAAAATCTTCAAAGTATAGGAATAGAGGGAACATTCCTGAACTTCATAAAATCTATCTATGAAAGACACACAGCAAACATCATCCTCAATGGGAAGAAGCTCACAGCCTTCCCGTTGAGATCAGGAACATGACAAGGATGCCCACTCTCACCACTCTTGGTCAACATAGTATTAGAAGTCCTAGCAACAGCTATCAGACAACAAAGAGAAATAAAAGGTATCCAAATTGGCAATGAAAAAGTCAAATTCTCTCTCTTCGCAGATGACATGATACTTTATATGGAAAACCCAAAAGACTCCACCCCCAAACTACTAGAACTCCTACAGCAATTCAGTAACGTGGCAGGATACAAAGTCAATGTACAGAAATCAGTGGCTTTCTTATACACTAACAATGAAAATACAGAAAGGGAAATTAGAGAATCAATTCCATTTACTATAGCACCAAGAACCATAAGATACCTGGGAATAAACCTAACCAAAGACGTAAAGGATCTCTACTCAAGGAACTACAGAACAGTCATGAAAGAAATTGAAGAAGACATAAAAAGATGGAAGACCATTCCATGCTCTTGGATCGGAAGAATAAACATTGTTAAAATGTCTACACTACCTAGAGCAATCTATACTTTTAATGCCATTCTGATCAAAAGACCACCGGTATTTTTCAAAGAGCTGGAGCAAATAATCCTAAAATTTGTATGGAATCAGAAGAGACTCCGAATTGCTAAGGAAATGTTGAAAAACAAAAATAAAACTGGTGGCATCACGTTACCTGATTTCAAGCTTTACTACAAAGCTGTGATCACCAAGACAGCATGGTACTGGCATAAAAACAGACACCTAGACCAATGGAACAGAGTAGAGAGCCCAGATTTGGACCCTCAACTCTATGGTCAAATAATCTTCGACAAAGCAGGAAAAGATATACAGTGGGAAAAAAAGTCTCTTCAATAAATGGTGCTGGGAAAATTGAACAGCTATATGTAGAAGAATGAAACTCGACCATTCTCTTACACCGTACACAAAGATAAACTCGAAATGGATAAAGGACCTCAATGTGAGACAGGAATCCATCAGAATCCTAGAGGAGAACATAGGCAGTAACCTCTTTGATATCAGCCACAGCAACTTCTT
>PISX010001845.1:92034-180155 GCA_004024625.1 Mellivora capensis | reverse complement strand
GTGATGATGTAAAAATCTTTATTTTTAAACAGGATACATTAATTGTTTGGTCGGAAGCTGAGAACTATGATCTGGCTCTAAGTTTCCAGGAAAAAGCTGGCTGCGATGAGATTTGGGAAAAAATTTGTCAGGTAAGGTTTTTTAAATAATACTAGTTTAAGTTTGGATTCTTGACTTTTTTTCTTTTTTACCTGAAAGAATATATTAGAATGTGGAGAGAGCATGTTTATCACTTTAAAGTTTGATAGAATATATTCATAATTAATAAAAGGTCAGTAAATAATTGAGTTCTAAGTTTTTGAGGTTTTTCTTTAAAATTTGGTCACCTGTTTGCCTAATGTTTATGAATACTGTGTGCCAGACACTAATGATCGAAAGCTCATGACTTTCTTTTTTTTTTTTTTAAGATTTTATTTATTTATTTGTCAGAGAGAGAGAGAGCGAGCACAGGCAGACAGAGTGGCAGGCAGAGGCAGAGGGAGAAGCAGGCTCCCTGCCGACGCTGGGATCATGACCTGAGCCGAAGGCAGCCGCTTAACCAACTGAGCCACCCAGGCGTCCCTCATGACTTCAATTCTTTTTTTTTTTTTTTTTCAAAGATTTTATTTATTTATTTGACAGACAGAGATCACAAGTAGGCAGAGAGGCAGGCAGAGAGAGAGGGGTAAGCAGGCTCCCCGCTGAGCAGAGAGCCCGATGCGGGGCTCAATCCCAGGACCCTTAGATCATGACCTGAGCCGAAGGCAGAGGCTTAACCCACTGAGCCACCCAGGCGCCCCATGACTTCAATTCTAAAAGAATTTATAATATAGCAGAATATAAGATAGGTGGTAACTCTCAGGTACCTGGAACTCTTTTTTTTTTTTTTAAGGATTTATTTTTAGAGAGGGATAGAGGAAGCACACAGATAGGTGTAAGGAACAGCGGGAGAGAAACTCCCAAGCAGTCCTCACACAGATCCCAACATAGGGCTCAATCCCATAACCCTGAGATCATGACCTAAGCTAAAACCAAGAATCAGATGCTCACCCGCTGTGCCACCCAGGCACCCCAGCTCTTTTTTTTACTGGTTTTTATTTTAGGGGCACCTGGGTGATGCATTCAGTTAAGCATCTGCTTTCAGCTCAGGTTATGATCCCGGGGACCGGGGATCGAGCCCTGCTTCATGCTCCCTGCTCAGCCAGGGGCCTGCTTCTCCCTCTCCCTCTGCCCCCCGCCCCCAGTGCACCCTCACACGCTCTGTGCATGCTCTCTCTCTCTCAAGTAAATAAATCTTAAAAAGGAAAGTTTTAATTTTAGAAGTTCAGATTTATAGAAAATGTGAGTAGAAAATACAGAGAGTTCCTATGTACTTTCTTCCCTAACACCTTCTCCTCCAGTTCTTCCTGTTAATAGTCTCTTATATTTGTAGGATACAGTGGTCATAATTGATGAGTTAATATTCATACAGTATTACTGTTCATTATTATTATTACTCATACAGTATTGTCAGCTAAAGACTATATTTTATTCAGATTTCCCCAGTTTGTTTATTTCACTTTTTTATTTTCTTAGAGAGAGAGTGTGTACAGTTGAGCATAGGAGGGGCAGAGAGGGAGAGAATCTTACGCAGTCTCCATGTCCAGCATAGAGCCCAACTCAGGGCTCGGCTTACGACCCTGAGATCATGACCTGAGCTGAAATCAAGAGCCAGTTGCTTTAACCAATTGAGCCATTGATTGAGCCACCCAGGCATCCTAGTTTTTCTCAGTTTAAGACATAGTGTCCTTTTTCTGTTCCAGGATTCCATTCAGTATACCATACTACATTTAGTAGTTGGATATCTCCTTAGGATATCTCCTTAGGCAGATACAGTCTGTGACAGCTGATAACTGGAATTTTAAATTAACCATAACATTTTAACTATTATTTTCTGTAAATGGGATCACTTTTTCAGCAGTTGCCTAGTGTAATATTCTGTTCTAGTGTTTTTGACTCTTGTCATTTTCACTTCTATCAGCTTTTCTTTATAGTGATTCTGATTACTGAAGGTTCTTGAGTTAGTTTTAATGCATGTGACCACAGTAATTTTTTTCCTTAGTCTTCTCAGTAACATTGCCACACAGTGCAAGAAAGTATAATACGAACCTTCTCATTCTATATAAAGCTTATTTAATGGCTGGCTCTAGGTCACAAATCTAAACTGGAAGTAGATGGTTTGTTTCTTTCCACTTCATATCTTACTAGGTATGTATCAGGTATTAATGGAGCATTATTAGTATGCACTATTAAATAGAAGAATTTCCATTGATGAACAGGTGAAAACACTGGTAAATATGATTTTGCTAAATATGTAAATTTAAAATATACATAAGAATATAACACAGGGGCGCCTGGGTGGCTCAGTGGTTAAGCCTCTGCCTTCAGCTCAGGTCATGATCTCAGGGTCCTGGGATCGGGTCCCGCATCGGGCTCTCTGCTAGGCAGGGAGCCTGCTTCCTCCTCTCTCTCTGCCTACTTGTGATTTCTCTTTGTCAAATAAACAAAATCTTAAAAAAAAAAAAAAAAAGAATATAACACAGATTGTTTCGTTATTATTTTGCCTTTGTATTTTGCCTGTCTTTAAACTTATGGGCGGTGATGATGAGAAGGTCCTAATACTTATTCTTGTGTACTCTCCACAAGATTGAGATTGAATTTTATGTTTGCCAAGTTTTCTGTAAGGTGAGATGTAAGACTTAAAAATGATCTCTGTTGCAGATTCAGACACATGCAGTCCACAGAAACTTGCTGCTCTGTTCTGGATTCAGGGAACCTTAATCATGTATGCATTCATCTATAAAATGAGGGGAAAAAACCGGTCCATGAAAATAAAGCATACTGAAGGATATAAAACTTCAAAAATAAAAGAGGGAAACACTACTTTTCTATAATTTTTAAAAGCTGTTCAGAATATTAATAGTATAGGGGCACCTGGGTGGCTCAGTGGGTTAAGGCCTCTGTCTTTGGCTCAGGTCATGATCCCAGGGGTCTGAGATCGAGCCCCACATCAGGCTCTCTGCTCACTGGGGAACCTGCTTCCTCCTCTCTTTCTTCCTGCCTCTCTGCCTACTTGTGATCTCTGTCTGTCAAATAAATAAATAAAATAAATCTTTAAAAAGAAAGAATCTTAATAGTATATAAAGATTAAACTTTTTATTATAAGTTCCTGAAAAGTGATACTTTGTTTTGTAATCTCCCTCCTCCAATAGTGTGGCAACTGGCACATGTGTGTGTGCTCAGTACATATTTAAAGAATGAATGAATAAGATAGAAGATAAACATCTTACTTAGAACTAGGATGTTAGGGGCACCTGGGTAGCTCAGTCCGTTAAGCGGCTACCTTCAGCTCAGGTCACGATCCCAGAATCCTGGGATTGAGTCCCACATCCTCCTCCCTGCTCATCGGAGAGTCTGTTTCTCCCTCTGCCTCTTCCCCTCCCCCTGCTTGTGCTTGGTCTCTGTCTCTCACTTGCCCTGTGTCAAATAAATAAAATCTTTAAAAAAAAAAAAAAAAGTAGGTTGTTGGATTACATTTCTCCTGGAACATATATTTATATGGTGGATGATATTTCAGCATATTACATTATGCCTACTCCCTTCCCACAATCATCATGTACTGTTTAATATTAATTCCTGGATCTATATATATTCTGAAGACTTGGTGCTGAAGACTTGGTACATTTGTCCTAGAAAGTTTTGCTGAAATTTGTTTACTATTTTTCACTCATGTTTTTCAGGAGTTCCCACAGCCACCGTCAGATTCACTAATTAACTAGAAAGACTCACAAAACTCCACAAAGCTGTTATATTTATCATTATAGTTTATTACAGTAAAATGATACAGATTAAAATTACCAGTGGGAGAAGGCACATAGGGCAAAGTCTGGGGCAGTTCCAGGCTTGAGCTTCCAGTTTTCTTTCTCAGGATACTTATGCAGACAGCACTTACTTCCAGCAATGTTGTGTGGCAACCTGCACATAGTATTGCTGACCAGAGAAGCTTACCCCAACCTTTGTGTCCAGTATTTTCATTGGGTGTTAGTCCTATAAGCAGGCAGACTGCCCTGTGACAGACTTTAGTTTCCAAGACCTCCACTATAAACCACCTAGTTACCCACACACAGAATGTCTGGCATAGCCCAGTACTCCCAGGTGAACAGAAAACACTCATGTCAGACAGGATATTAAATGCTTAGAGGTTACCTCTCAGGAGTTAGGCAAGAGCCAAATCTTTTATTTAGGCAAGACTAATCCTTAACTGCAAAGGCCACCCCTTGCCAAGAGTCTTATAGCAAAATGATTCTATTTGTCTAAGCATTTATATTTAGTATAGCATTTAAAATATCAGTATGAATATGCCTAATATTTAGAGGAGCCATTCTGGGGTAGGGATATATTTGTCTAAGCATTAATATTTAGTATAGCATTTATATGACAGAGCAAATATCAGTATGAATATGCCTAATATTTAGAGGAGTCATTCTGGGGTAGGGATATATTTAAAGAAACAGGTAATCTGTCTGATAAAGCCATGATTTATTTTTTTTAAGATTTTATTTATTTATTTGACAGAGATCACAAGTAGGCAGAGAGGCAGGCAGAGAGAGAGGGAGGAAGCAGGCTCCCTGGTGAGCAGAGAGCGCAATGCGGGGCTCGATTCCAGGACCCTGGGACCATGACCTGAGCTGAAGGCAGAGGCTTTAATCCACTGAGCCACCCAGGTGCCCTGCCATGATTTAGTTTTTATATTTCATACTGATTACTCATTTTCCTCCTTGATTTATTGCAGTTTGTACCTTATGATAAACTTGTACAGAATTATTTAGCATAGAAATCAACTGACAGTTAACAAAATCCATTTCTTCCTCATGCCAGTTTTTTTTTTTCTTTTTTTTTTTTTAATTTAATTTATTTATTTGTCAGAGACGGAGAGAGAGAGCGAGCACAGGCAGGCAGAGAGGCAGGCAGAGGCAGAGGGAGAAGCAGGCTCCCTGCCCAGCAAGGAGCCCAATGTGGGACTCGATCCCAGGACGCTGGGATCATGACCTGAGCCGAAGGCAGCCGCTTAACCAACTGAGCCACCCAGGCATCCCAAAATTATGAGGCTTATGTACCTAAGGTAGTGAGACCAACAGTGCTAGTATTACACCATATTGCAGTATGGTGGTAGATGTAACCTGAAAAGAGAGGTCTGGTGCATTACTGGAATTGTTAACAGTCATTAGCAATTGTTTCAATTCATCAGGTTTATTTACAGGCCTCCATTCAACCTTGTCAAGTCCCAAGAATAGGTGATTTTGGCAAACATATGGCTTTTACCCTTCAAGCATCTGATACAGTTGAGCTAAGAGAATATCATCTCTTGTTCCCATCCTTTCTTGAAGGTCTAGTGTTAATATTGGCTTTCTCTTGTTGCTTTACCCATTTGTTCATTCCTTTGCCCTTGGTTACTGTTTCTTCCTATTTGTCACTGATTTTTACTCACACTTTTCTATCTTTGGAAGGGGTGTTAGATTTGGCCACTCTGCTGGTCCAGGAAGCTTAATTTTGTACTAAACTACTGAGTACTGTGCTTTTTTTAAAAAAAAAAATTTTTTTTTAAAGATTTTATTTATTTATTTGTTAGAGGGGAGCGAGAGCGAGCACAGGCAGACAGAGAAGCAGGCAGAGGCAGAGGGAGAAGCAGGCTCTCTGCCAAGCAAGGAGCCCAATGTGGGACTCAGTCCCAGGACACTGGGATCATGACCTGAGCCGAAGGCAGCTGCTTAACCAACTGAGCCACCCACGCATCCCTTTTTTTAATATTTTTAAAATTTATTTGAGAATGAGAGAGCATGAGTGGGTTGGAGGGAAAGGGAGAAGCAAACCTGAGCAGAGAGCCTGACATAGGACTCGATCCCAAGACCCTGAGTTCATGACCTGAGCCGAAGGCAGATGCTTAACCTATTGAGCCACCCAGGTGCCCCATGTACTGTATGTTTTAAATGCATGTTGCTGTATATACATTTAGTTTATCGCTTCTCACAGCTGTCTGGTATTCCACAGAACCATATGCTGTTTTACTTTCCATTTCTGAGAAGTCATTGCTGACCTTTGAAAAAACAACTTTAATTTCAATAAAAATCATATTACTCAGTCACTTCTTAACTCCTTATAGTGAGAAAGTAAAACAGCTCTGAAAAGTATGATAGCTCAGAGGACAATAAATTTCTTAAGGGGAATGGTGAATAATAGTAATTTTTTTTGTCTTAGATAAAGATTGTTACTAGTCATAGAAGTCCTTCACTTTCTAAACATTGATACCATATTTTGAATTGTCCCTTTGGTGGGGCAAGGCACCACTGTAAAATTTAGAACAGGGAGATGTGTGCCTGTGTGTCACAAATGGGTGAAGGGCAGCCGTGACAGAAGGAGGGAGAGGATTGAGCATGGCATGTGGGAAAGCCCCAGAAAGCCACACAAAGATGCAGCCAGTCACTCTACTTATGTCTCTCTGAGCTGTTACCATAGAGTCCCAGGGTATAAGTCACTGGTACCCACGTTGGACCTCATTAGTGCTTAATGCCCCAAAAATGTGGGGTCTCTGTTAGGTCCCTATAAATTTTTTGGCTTCACTCAGATTTTTTTATGTGTGGAAGAACTTATAAAAAGAGCTAAGATAATTTCTGTATATGTAGCTCTTAGAAAGCATAAAGTCAAAAGTACATATGGAAGCATTAACCTCAGAAAATGGGAGGGTAGGGACATTGTTTTGGAAAGAAATTAAGAAAAAGAGTGAAAATAAGTTGTGAGATGAAGAAGGGTGTTAAAGTATGTTAAATAACAGTGGTCTCTTTTTTCAAAGGAAAAATTCTCTCTCCTGAGATTTAAAGGAGAAAGTAATAGTGTTTGACACTTAAAAGGGGCAGGGGGAATTAGAGCAGCAGCTGTAAGGAAGTAAGCTAGAAGTGTGGAAAAGAAATTTCTGTTGAGAACCCTACTGGTAGTGTAAATTTTTTTGAACACACTCAGCACAGTTAGTTGACAGACTCGTGCCACAGTTGGATGACTGATTTGTGCCACAGAAGGGAGAATGTTAAGGTCCGATTGTGTTATAGTAACAAATTCCTAAAATCTCAGTGGCTTATCACAACAAAAGTTTGTTTTTCCCTAATGCTATTTGACCAATGAGTGACAGAGTTGGACAGGAAGAGGTTGTGCTTACCACATCCACTCAGGGACCCAGGTTGATAGAGAATTCATTTTAATACTTCCAAGATCATTGCAAAGTGAGAATGAAAGGGGGCAAATCAGAGCATTGGCTTTTAAAAGTTCTTCCAGAAGTTACACATGATACTTTTCCTCACATTTCATTGGCCAAAACAAATCACACGATTACATAAAACTTCATGGAAACAAGGAACTCGTGCCACAAAAGGGAGAGAACCAGAAATACTTGATGAACAGCATTATTGACATCCAGACAGTCACTTGGGTTTATGTGGGATTGACAGATCCTACCAGGGAGTGTTAAATTTAGGAGAGCGTCCAGGAAGCTTATAGGAGTAATACTGGATAACATAGAAATGGACATACTGTAACCTTATAATTGCTTTTGTAGCTGTGCTTTTAATTCTGAAACATGCAGACTAAATTTATTTGAAGTGTGAGTTAAAGATTTTATTCCTAAGTAATCTCTACACCCAACCTGGTACTTGAATTTATAACCCCAAGATCAAGAGTTGCATACTCCACAGACTGAGCCAGGCAGATGCCCCTCCTCTGATTTCTTATTCTTTCTTTATAACCTATGATTCTTCTTTCTCTTTCTTCCCCACTTTGAACTCTACTTCTGTTTCTTAGGTTACCGTCAGACCGTTACCGGCTTTAAGTGTTACCCTTTTAAGTGTTACCCTTTTAAGTGTTACCTAATACCAAATTTCTACCTTCTGACCTACTCGTTTTCCAGAGTAGTATATCTACAGATTTAGTTGCCAGCTGGGTATTCAGTTACCTCAAACTTAATAGAACTCAACTTTTACTAACCATTCCTCTCCCATACTATCAGTTTTTATGAAAGGAACCATAATCTTCCCAATGACGTATTTAAAACTATAGGGTCATTGTGGTTCCTTCTCTCTTTTGTTCCTTATCAGTCCCACCATCACTATCCAAATTCACTTGTAGACTTTGGAATAGCACCCTAAGTTATCTATATTCTCAAATTTATTCCATACACCTGATGCCCGGTTGACTTTTCTAAAGGACAGTGCTGCACATTTACTTCCCTGAACAATAACTCCAAGTGTTCTAGCTTGACTTTCCATAATCTGGCTTTAATCTACATTTTTAATTTTGCTGTTTACTGTATGCATGTCACATGTTTCCGTATGTCTGCCTCTACTATTCCCTTTGCATTTTGCATGCCTTTATCCTCATCTGAATCTTACCCATCTTTGAAAGTACAGATGCCACTTTGAAGATCTCAAATGCCACTGCTTTTATGATTTCTTCCTTATAGTCTTTCCTCACCACCCTCTGTACTCCCCAAGAACTGGAAGGAATTTCCCCTCTTCTGAATTTCCATGGTATTTTATCTGAACTGCTCTTAGGACTTTGTTACCTATCCTTTCTCTTATATTTGTCAGTCTGCCTAAATCCAGCAACTCTGTTGAGGACTCAGAAGTAAAAGTATTCTAGGAGAAAAAGTATCCTTTATGCACCAGTATATCTGTCTACTTCCTCTAAGTTCTTAGGACTTTTTTCATGTTGTTTTGGCGGATTTGGAAATTTCTGGAGGTTTTTTCATCTCTGGATATTTGGATATTTTGAGGTGAAAAGAGGATAATTCTTATGTTAGGAATTAGAAGAAATTTATAAAGAATAAAGTTTTTATGTTAGTCATTATAGAAATCATTATAGAACACTTGTTACAAATTAGCCATGCTTTTACTGAGCTTTCAACATGAATCATAAAGTTTTTTATTCATTATGTTTTCTAGATATTATAACTTGGAGGTTTTATCACAGGTGTTAAATGAATGCCAGTTTTTAAAGGATATTCTTTGTTCTTTTTTATTTTTTAAAAAAGATTTTATTTATTTGAGAGAAAGAAAGCACAAGAGCAGGGTGTGAGGGGCAGAGGAAGAAACAGACTCCCCACTGAGCAGGGAGCCTGATGTGGCTGGAGCTCTAGGATCATGATCTGAGCCGAAGGCAGATACTTAACTGACAGAGCCACTCAGGCACCCCAAGAATATTCTTTGTTTTTTTTTTTTAGAGCAGTTGTAGGCTCATAGCAAAAGCAACTATTTGTCCAAAAGTGAATTTCAAAAGTAATTTGAGGAATTCTCACTCTTGAATATACAAAGATTTGGATTTTAGTTTGGTTTAAGCTTAGTAGTATTTGGGGTTCCTGAATGGCTCAGTTGGTTAAGCATCTGACTCTTGATTTCAGCTCAGATCATGATCTCAGGTTTGTGAGATCAAGCCCTGCATCAGGCTCTAGGCTGGGCATGGAGCCTGCCTAAGATATTCTCTCTCTCTGCCACACCCCTTCCAAACTACACACACACAGACACACACACACATACGTATAGATATACACAGAGACATATATATATATATATGTATATATAATATATATACACACACAAATATATGTATTTGTAATAAAAAATAATAAACTTAGTAGTGTTTTTGTCAGGCCAATGTGATGGTGCATTAAGAGTCATACATAGTGATTGGGGGACCCACAGAAGAGTTAACCTTCTGTGGAATTCAAAATTAATAGGAATAGTGAAGTTACTAAACAACTGTACGTGGTTATTACATAACATCATATAAATCAATGTAACATTAGCTTAAATGTGCACATTGTCAGGGATCAGAGTTAACCTGATAAGTTGGGAAATTTAGAGATGAAATTGAGAATCAAGTAGTTGACTCTAAACTGGGTATGTTTTCCCTCTCTAGAATTCACTTCTAATTAACAATGACTGTGCGGCTAATATTTCTTTGCAAGGTATTTTTACTTAAATTCAGTGGTCAGTGATTTGATTTCCAAAATTTTGACTTCTTTTGTATTTTAAGGTAACCAGCTGTACTTGGATGTTTTCAGGTTCAAGGTAAGGATCCATCAGTGGAAGTCACACAGGACCTCATTGATGAATCAGAAGAAGAACGATTTGAAGAAATGCCTGAAACCAGTCATCTAATTGACCTGCCCACATGTGAACTCAATAAACTTGAAGAGATTGCTGACTTAGTTACCTCAGTTCTCTCCTCACCTATCCGTAGGGAAAAGCTGGCTCTGGCCTTAGAAAATGAAGGCTATATTAAAAAACTACTGCAGCTGTTCCAAGCTTGTGAGAATCTAGAAAACACTGAAGGCTTACACCATTTGTATGAAATTATTAGAGGAATCTTATTCCTAAATAAGGCAACTTTGTTTGAAGTAATGTTTTCTGATGAGTGTATCATGGATGTCGTGGGATGCCTTGAATATGACCCTGCTTTGGCTCAGCCAAAAAGGCATAGAGAATTTTTGACCAAAACTGCAAAGTTTAAGGAAGTTATACCAATAACAGACTCTGAACTAAGGCAAAAAATACATCAGACTTACAGGGTACAGTACATTCAGGACATCATTTTGCCTACGCCATCTGTTTTTGAAGAGAATTTTCTTTCTACTCTTACGTCTTTTATTTTCTTCAACAAAGTTGAGATAGTCAGCATGTTGCAGGTAAGTAAACAAAGGTGTTCTTATGTTTTTTCAGATGCTTATTTCCCTTAATTGTTTGGGCTGGTATTCATTCCTTTTTGACAGATTTCTTTTGTTTACTTTAAATATACTGTCAAGCCTAGAAAACAGGACTTTATCTCTGAGTTTTTGAAGGAGGTTCACTTCTTAATGCGACCTTTAACTTTTTTTTTTTTTGTAATTTTTTTTTTTCGGTGTTATGCACCACACCCAGTGCTCCATGCAGTACATGCCCTCCTTAATACCCACCACCAGGCTCACCTAACCCCCCACCCCTTTCCCTCCAAAACCCTCAGTTTGTTTCTCAGAGTCCACAGTCTCTCATGTTTTGTCTCCCCCTCCGATATCCCCCAACTCACTTCTCCTCTCCATCTCCCAATGTCCTCGGTATTACTCTTTATGCTCCACAGGTGAGACCATATGATAATTGACTCTCTCTGCTTGACTTATTTCACTCAGCATAATCTCTTCCAGTCCCATCCATGTTGATACAAAAGTTGGGTATTCATCCTTTATTATGGAGGCATAATACTCCATTGTATATATGGACCATATCTTCTTTATCCAATCGTCTGTTGAAGGGCATCTTGGCTCTTTCCACAGCTTGGCGACTGTGGCCATTGCTGCTATGAACATTGGGTATAGATGGTCCTTCTTTCACTACATCTGTATCTTTGGGGTAAATACCCTGTAGTGCAATTGCAGGGTCATAGGGTAGCTCTATTTTTAATTTCTTAAGGAATCTCCATACTGTTTTCCAAAGTGGCTATACCAAGTTACATTCCCACCAACAGTATAAGAGGGTTCCCCTTTCTCCACATCCTCTCCAACACTTGTTGTTTACTGTCTTGTTGACAGTAAACCTTTACTGTTGACCTTACAGTTGACCTTTTACATTTTTAAGTGTTCTATGATGGAACTTTTTTAAACTTCATTTTTGCATATATTTTAAAAATTAGAAAATATATATGGCATAAAATTCATCACTTTAACCATTTTTAGGTATATAATTGGTAGCGTTAAATACATTCACAGTGTTATGCAGCCATCACCACTATCCATTTCCAGAACTTTTTCATCATCCTGAGCAAAAGCAGCTATTTAAAGACTATCTTTTAGTCCATTTTGTGAGACCTAGTTTTTATTGGGGGTATATATGAGTTTGTATCTGTGCTTGAAGTTTCCCAAACAATTCACATGTGCAGCCAGTACTGAGAAACATTAATTGTCAGGAAATAACAATTAGACTTTTTACTATGTGAGGCTGGTTTTATTGCCTCCTTCAGTTGTAACATAGGAGTTTATGCCATGTTTATCATGTTAATCCTTTATACCCTATCAGTGTAATAAGGATGATTTTGAAGATTTTGTTTTACTTGTAGTATACTATACCCATAGTTTCCTACATAACTGCCTTTGTTATGTCCATATCACTCATTAAATTTTTTGTGTAACTTCTGTGTACATAGTGTAGTGGGTTCTCAAGTGTGTTCTTGGGGCTCCTAAAACCCTTTCAGAGAGGTCTGTGAAGTTTTTCCTTTTCCAGCTTCTTGTTACTGTGAGGCGATATTTTCTTCATATACTCCAGCCAAAACATCACAGACTGGTTGTGAAAGAAGATAGGAGAATATAGCTTTCTTCTATTAAGCCAAACATTATAGAAATTTACAAAAATGTAAAACAGAGCCACTTTTTTCTAATTTATAAAATTTGCTCTTATAAAATATTTACATAAACTTAAAATCGCTTATTTCTAGAACAAATTAATGTTTTTAAATGTCTCAGTTGATTATAATATTGATAAACATAATTCACATAATAAAAGCTCTTTTGAGTCCTCCATTATTTTTAAGAGTTTAAAGTGGTCCTGAGACCAAAAAGTTGAGAATCTCTGTCTTGTTACTTAGCTGTGAGATTCCATTTTATGTTGCTTCCAACCATCATTCACCTTTCTCTTGTTACTGTATTTTCCATTTAGGATTTACTTCTCTAGATCATTCTTTCACCTCAGTTTTTCCTTATTCCACAGTAACAGGTATAAGAGAAATTAGACTTATGAATGAGCTTCCATTTATAGTATATAGGACCTACTTTTTTTAAAAAACCATACTTACTGTACAATTCAAGTTCCCATTTGACTTGCTAACTTCTGTTACAGTTCAGGAGTTTGGAAGTAGATTCAGTATAAACTGATGTAAAGAACTCATTGACAGAAAACTCAAGTGCAGAAGCTTTCAAATGACTGCTTTTGACTTCAGAAGGGTTTCTAAATTTATAATACTTGATCATAAATGCTTTTTTATGTTTCTAAAAATAAATTATGCAAACTAAATAAATATAGCATCATTTTATATATTTTGTTATAGACCTATTTATAAAGGCTGTAATTATATAAATCACATGTAGCTTTAAGAAGAGAAAGTCTTACTCATTTCTGGTCCATTAGATGAATTTATGAAATAGATACTGTGAATTACCTGTTGTTTATCCAGGGTTTACCACTTAGTTACCTCTTATATGTCAGCAGTGATGCTGAATTCTATTTTTTATTCTAACAGTATGTGAGAACAAAGGAATTAGGATTATGGTGACTGGCCTCTAAAGGCTCATTTCCTAAAGCCCAGCTCTGAGGCTTCCATGTACAAATTTTTTGTCTAGGTATTAGATATTTCCAGATACCCTTCTAGCTAGGATACATATCTGTAGCTTTATTTATTTGAGAAAGAGATACCAAACATGGGCACACACGCATGAGCTGGGGGAGGAGGAAAGAATCTCCAGCTCCAACTGTGGGGCTCCATCTCAGAACCCTAGCCAAAACCAAGAGTCAGAGGCCTAATTGACTGAGCCACCAGGCACCCTGATAACTATAGCTTTTTAAATGAGTATTAACTTTCTGTATGAATTAGATAAGCAAGTAAAAATGTAAGAATTCTGTTTATCTGGACCAAAATAAGTAAGTGTGAAGGTACATAAAATAACTCCTAGCCTGAATTAGGTTAATTAACAGAAATTATATGAAAGTACTTACTGTGATCACTGGCTCCTGGTATGTGCTCTAATACATGTTGAAATTCTCTTAAGCTTGATTGGGGCCTAAGAGTTTAGTTAACCTTAACTTTCTAACTAATTGCAGATCAAAATCCCATGTGCCCAGATTTGAGAAATATTCTTAAAAATGTTTTAAAAATTAAATTTCTTACAGCCAGTAAAGTGAGGTTATTTTTACCCAGATAGCTACAGATAAGATCCTTTTCACAACAGGAAGTTTTAACTTCTTCCTTCACTAGAAATGGTGGAGGACAGGTATTGCAAATGTTGACATTTTAATATACATATTTTCACTATTTCATAAATGAGAACTGAGTCAAAAACAAACTAGTGAAATCAGTAGTTTAGTTCTTTTTTGACATATTTTGTGGATTTCAGCACTAGAAAAGGACATTTCTAACCTTTCTTCCCAGTTACTAAGTAAATATATAAAATCTCTTAGTTATTTTAAGAAAACAACTTACAGTAATACAGTTCTTAATATAGTTCTCCATTTTGTTTTAGAGGTTTTTGAACTCATACAGGTTTTAACATATTCCATTTTATCTTACTAGATTTGGCCTATTCTACTTTGTAATGTATGTTTTACTTTGGTTTGTTTCATAATAATGACTACTTAGGACTCTGACCTATAGTTTATTGTACAGTGGTAGTGACAAAAATCTCATGCCAGAGACCTAGATTCTAAATCCATCTCTGTTACTAGGCAGCCTCAGATAAGTCCACTCTTTGGGCATCAGTCTCTTGAAATTTAAAATTAGACTAGGCAATCTATGTAACCTCTTAAAGCCTGATCTAATCTAAATTTCTGCATTCGATGAGTAATGGTGAATGGGTTCTGGGTTTGGGTGGTGGTGTTATTGTTGTTAAACTCTGCATCCAGTGTGGGTCTTGAACCCTTAACTCTGAAATTAAGAGTTGCATGCTCTACTGACTAAGTAAGCCAGGCACCCCTGGGTTTTTGGATTTTGAGCCTGTGCCTATTTTTATATTACTGCAAAGAAAAGTTTGATTCAGGCTTCGTAAAAGTGGCTCTTCTTTCCCCCATGAGATTTTGCTGTGTAAGTCAAAAAAGTAGCCACACACAATTTGTCTTAAAAGTTATGTTTTATTAAAAACAAAGACTTTTAAAACTAAATAAAAAAAGAAAAACTAAAGTTATCTAAAGAGACTAGTTTGATTACTTGGAGAAACAGGTATTTAGGGGGAAACATTACAGCTGTATTTATGAAGGACTTTTAAGCTGTCAATTAATTACTTTTTTTTTAAAGATTTTATTTGTTTGAGAGAGAGAGTTCTAAAGCTCACAAGCGGAGGTGGGGGGATGGGCAGGGGGAACAGAGGGAAAGGGAGAAGCAGACTCCCCACTGAGCAGGGAACCTGATTCAGGGCTCATCTGAAGACCAGAGTCTGAGCCAAAGGCAGATGCTTCCCTGACTGAGCCACCCAGCACCCCAGTTAATTGCTTTTTTAATGTACATCAGAACAGAGTGCTTCTGTAGAGTATTATCAAGAATAAGGTTAGAAATCAGAAAAAATTGGGCGCCTGGGTGGCTCAGTGGGTAAGCCGCTGCCTTCGGCTCAGGTCATGATCCCAGGGTCCTGGGATCGAGTCCCGCATCGGGCTCTCTGCTCAGCGGGGAGCCTGCTTCTCTCTCTCTGCCTGCCTCTCTGTCTACTGTGATCTCTGTCTGTTAAATAAATAAATAAAATCTTAAAAAAAAAAAAAAGAAATCAGAAAAAATTAATATAATAAGAGTTAAAATATTCTCCTAGCAGCCTATATACTTGAAATTGCCTCCATAATACATTACACAGTTCTAGCTGTCAGCACACAAATAATGGATCATGGAAGAAATTGCATTTATCAAAAATTGAAACTATTTTCTTATGAAAGTATTCTCAAAAAAGGTTAAAAAAAAACCTTTTAGACAAGAAAGGAGATTTAATCTGGGAGAGATGGAAGAAGAAGAAATTTATAAAAGGTATAAGTGGAAATAAATGTATAGTTATTCACCAAAACCTAAAATACTGAGATGAAAAGTATTTATAAAAAGTAATCTGAGAAGTAAGTATAATGATATTGAATTCTCTCAGAAAAAGATGGTTCAGGCCATGGTGTATAAGTTCTAGAAGAAGTCAACAAAATAAAGAACAAAAGAAACACCATTCTGAGTTAGACTAATGAACCGGGGGAGGGGTGGATCTTAGTGTTCTTTGAGTAACACTGATGAGTGGTTAGTGGGAAAATAGGTTACATTGTCCATGATCCTATCTAGTGGTTTTTACTCATATTTTTTATATATACACGTTATCTTTTTTTTAGAAAAACTTGCTTAAGGAATTGATACTGCTTCACCGATGATCCACCTTAAGTAAAATGGCAGGTATTTAAGGCATATCCTTAACATGTCATGATTTGATTATCAGCCATGAAGATATCACTATTACGAACATTCTTAGAACATGCTACCTTAGTTAAAATTAATGCAAGTTGTATTTCATAAAAGTGAATTTTAAAAATAACTGAAATATAAAAGCACAGGTTTCTGGGGCGCCTGGGTGGCTCAGTGGGTTAAAGCCTCTGCCTTCACCTAAGGTCATGATCCCAGGGTCCTGGGATCAAGCCCTGCACTGGGCTCTCTGCTCAGCGGGAAGCCTGCTTCCTCCTCTCTCTCTCTCTCTCTCTCTCTCTCTCTCTCTGCCTGCCTCTCTGCCTATTTGTGATCTCTGTCCTTCAAATGAATGAATAAAATTTAAAAAAAAAAAAGTTTCTTTTTGTTTTAGATTTCTTTTCTTTTTTTTTATTTAAATGTATTTTTTCAGTGTTCCAAAATTCATTGTTAAAAGCACAGGGTTTTTTTTCTTAGCACGTTTTTTTTTGAAATTCCAGTATTCATGGAATACAGTGAATTTCAAAGTGAATTTCAGTATTCATGTCAGTTTTTTCCTTTGTAATTTAATAGTCCATACTTATTGTGAAAAATAAGAAAATATAGATAAACAGAAAAGCACTCATAATCCATCACTGAAAGATAATCACAATTAACACTCTAATGTTTACCCCTTTTAGACTTTAGACACACAAATTCATATTAAAAATAAGATGATATAATACATATCCCATGATATTTTTGTTTGTCCTTGTAAACCGTGCTTGTAGAAATTAACACATTACCCCTATAATACCTCAGAGTCATCAGTGTGAAAAGCAGTTATTGTGTTTTATCGTTTAGTTTTATCCTTGGGAACTACAAGAAAATGTAAGCCTGTACCCCAAACGGCCCTAGATGATTATATTTTGTGAGTTCTTATATTTTAAAAGGCTTTGCAGTCTTAACCACTGCCAGAATTCAGTCTCCTTTCCTGGTTTTCCTGTGCCATATTTGTAATTTATCATTTTTCTTATCTGTGGTGGATTGACAATGAGATCTTCAAACTTGTTTGAATTACATTTAAATTAAAAGTAAATAAATGGGGGCTTCTAGGTGGCTCAGTCAGTTAAGCATCTGCCTTTGGCTCATGATCCCAGAAGTCATGATCCCAGGGTTCTGAGATGGAGCTCCTCTTCTGGCTCCCTGCTCAGCAGGGAGTCTGCTTCTCCCTCCCTCTGCCTCTTCCTCAGCTTGTGCATGCGTGCACACTCTCTCTATCTCACTCCCTCTCAAATAAATCTTAAAAAAAAAAAAAAAAGTTAATGAATAGACCCTGAGAGGGAGCTGCAGATCCTTTAACTATAGAGTTAAAATACGTGAGTTTTCATGCATGACTTCTAGAACATAAACTGGTCCCCCCACTCGGCCCCGCCAAGTGTTCTTTATAGCTGAAGTTTCTGGTTAAATGAGGTATAACTAATACTAAATGGTATAGTCAGGGTTTGAAACTTGTAGCGTTAATTTTTTTTTTAATTTTATTTTTTTGACAGAGATCACAAGTAGGCAGACAGGCAGTCAGAGAGAGAGAGAGGAGGAATCAGGCTCCCTGCTGAGCAGAGAGCCCGATGTGGGGCTCCATTGACCTGAGCCGAAGGCAGAGGCACCCCTAACATGAATTTTAAGTTTCATGATAAGACTATTATTAGGTTTTCAGCTATTTTTATTATAATTGGTATAAATCATATAAATGTAACTTTTTATATTAGACTGTTTCATAGTAATTATTTCTTCTCATGTAGGAAGATGAGAAGTTTTTGTCTGAAGTTTTTGCACAGTTAACGGATGAGGCTACAGATGATGATAAACGGCGTGAATTGGTAAGTTATTTATTAATATGAGATGAAAGATACATATTTATACTTTATAATTATTCTCTAAGTTTCTCAAACTTACTGTGTTGTATATTTACCAGTTTCTTAAAGTATCTGGATGTGATTTTACCCCGCAATGAGGGGACTTAATGTGTCTTACAAAACCCAAAATTAGATACAGGGTTTATGTTAGGACAGAATTACAAACTCATATATTTTTATGGCTATAGTTACATTATAGAACAGCTCTTTTTTTTTTTAGGGGGAAAAAAGGTAAGAACCATGCTTCTTGAATAAATGCATGATAAGTAATTTGGCTCTTAGAAATTTTTTTTTTTTTCTTTTCAAAATGTATGTATTTTCTGAGGTATAAGTCATGCTTTGGAGGAAGAAACTGCTAGTAAATTGCTACTTACTAGCACTTTGTCGGTTTTTAAAATACTATAATCAGGTGCTTGGGTTTTAAAAAGGAGTGGAAGAAAGATGCAGACTTAAAGTCAGCCAAGTCATCTTGGTATAGTTGATTGCCTACTCAGTTTTCTCATTTATAAAATTAGTTCTTTAAACTCGGGGATGTCTAATGTCCTTTCCAATTCTTAAAAACAGAATTGTACTTTTGAGAGCTCTCTGAGAACCCAGCCATCATTTGTATACAGCATGTTTCTTTGAGAGTACATGGCTCTAATTCAAGATACATGCCTTACATGACATTTTTGCATCTAAATCACTAGTTAAGAATATTTTATCTGCATTCACCCGCTGGGACTCTACATATAACTTATACACTGTAATGTCTTTGGAGAGTTCATTGTTCAGTGTTCAGAAATAATGCGAAGTTCACTTTTAGAGAGATGCTAGTTATGTTTTAAGGTTTTATTTATTTATTTATTTGACAGAGAGATCACAAATAGGCAGAGAGGCAGGCAGAGAGAGGGGGAAGCAGGCTCCCTGCTGAGTAGAGAGCCTGATGGGGGGCTCGATCCCAGGACCCTGAGATCATGACCTGAGCCAAAGGCAGAGGCTTAACTCCCTGAGCCACCCAGGCGCCCCGAGATGCTCGTTTTTAATATGTTCTTTGAATACAGCTTTAAAGGAGCCAGAATATCCTAAGAAATCAAGGTCCTTGAGAAGGGCATATTATACTGTGGTACATCACATTAAAGTGTGCCCCAAGTTTGCTCTTTTTTTTTTTTTTAAAGATTTTATTTATTTATTTGATAGGGAGAGATCACAAGTAGGCAAAGAGGGAAGCAGAGAGAGAGGGAGGAGGAAGCAGGCTCCCCACAGAGCAGAGAACCCGATGTGGGCCTTGATCCCAGGACCCTGGGATCATTACCTGAGCCGAAGGCAGAGGCTTTAATCCACTGAGCCACCCAGGCACCCCCCCAAGTTTGCTCTTATGTGTGTCAACTTCTGACTATATTTTCTAATATTACAGGTTAACTTTTTCAAGGAATTTTGTGCATTTTCTCAGACATTACAACCTCAAAACAGGGATGCATTTTTCAAAACTTTGGCAAAGTTGGGAATTCTTCCTGCTCTTGAAATTGTAATGGTAATTATATGGTTTCTTTTCATGTTTCTGAAGTTGTGAATTTGTAGTACTTCCATATTATGTATGTGAAAATATTTATTATATTAATGCATATTGAATTATTATATTAGCTTATGATTCACTTGATAGTGAATTACTACAAGTGTGTGTTCAGCCTTTGGATTTTTATTAACTTAAATTTGTGATATTAATATGTAAGCACCTGCATATAATATGGCTTCGAGTGAATAAAAAATCCCGCATGTTTATTCAGGACTGTTACTTGTTCTGTAACAATATTATGTTTCATAGAAAATATTAAAATACCTTTCCTTTTTAGACCAGTGAGTAGATGGAGGACAGACTGGACCAAGATGGCTCATGCTACAGTATGGTTTAGGGTAGTGGTTCTCACACAATTGTTTATAGAATTTTTATCCATTGGTGTTGTATGAAAAATTGAAACTGAAAATTTTTTAAAATAATTGTTTAAGATGATAAACATATTTTACAAATAATATAACTTTTATGAAAAAATAATTTTCCAGAAACGAAATTTTAGTGAGGAGTAGCATTTCACCTTTTTTTGCCCATCCCTTTAACATTTGGTATTCTCATAGCTAGATTCTCGTAGCAACTTCTGCATTTGATTTGTTGTGATATCATATGTCTTGTAGTCTCTGGGTTTTCCAGACCCCACTATACTTGTGATATACCGAGAGTGAAAAGGGCCAGTAATGCCCTAGTATTATTTATTTTTATGGAAATAGTTTTAATCTCATGCACGTCCCTGGACCACACTTTGAGAATGAGTTAAGGAATGTTTTCAGAATCACTTGGAGATTTTGTAACTTTTGAGTCATTTATCCTTCATCTGTCAAGGAGGGAAAAGCATTCAGGATCACTACCTTAGAAAACTAAGATATGGACAAAGAGTAAAAATATCCAGAGTACTTTTCAAAAGCATCTTCTATTAGGAGAGTCATAAAAGAGAGAATCAGTTTCTGAAGAGTAACTAGCAAATTCAGGACCAAAGACAGATACTGGAAAATTTTGAAGTCTTAACTAGGTAACATCATTCACATATTGCATATATGTAAACACAAAAAAAATTTTTTACGGCATTTGTAAAGTATAATTGTATAATCCTATGCTGATTCCTAAATATTGCTAAATATTCTCTGAATATTTATCTTTCGAATGGCAAAAACTGAAACTAACTGAGCTGCTTTAAAGCCTTTAATATTTATACAAGAAAAGGAAGAAAAGATTCCAGTACAATGTCTAAATCCAAATACTTGGTGTGCATAGATTTGGGAAAGAAAGGGAATGTGGCATAATTTTCGTTAACAGTCTCTAACCCAATTTTCCTTTTACCAGGGCATGGATGATTTGCAAGTCAGATCAGCAGCTACAGATATATTTTCTTATCTAGTAGAGTTTAGCCCATCCATGGTCCGAGAATTTGTAATGCAAGAAGCCCAGCAGAGTGATGATGTAAGTAATAATTCTCTGGTTCTATGTGAATTTTTGCATACTATTGGGAAAAAAAGTATAACTACAATCTAAATCTTTAATGAAGCAAAATAGATTTCTGATCAGCTACAACTTCAGCAAGCCCAGAATATGTGGCATTTGATTTGTTTATTTTAAAAAGCTGTATGCAAACTCGAGTTGAGATAGATTATAATAGAATCAAATTCTTCAAAAAAAGTTCAAGTCTAATGATGTCTAATTTCAAGCCCCTTAGGTCAAGCACTTCTAATATAACTAAGAAGTTGCCTTCACTTGTTCAATGTGTCTTTTTTTTCCCATGTGAATAAATGTTTATTAATGAGACCAGTGTGTTTTCCCACTACAGAAATACTTAAACTTTCCCCTTAAACTATTTTCAGAACAAAATGAGCATATAGCTGTAATTTAAAGTACCCTTTCTTACATCAAATATAGTTTAGTGTTAAATAGAAAATAAATATAATTATGTTCCATCCTAAAAAAGATTTTGATTTCTGTTGTTAATTTGACCCTTGTTACGAGTCACTGTTGAATTAAACTACAGCTGTTTTATATGTTTTGTGTTTAATCTCTTACTGTCTCCTTAGATTTCTACATTCTTTGTTAGATATTTCCAGTGTTGTTTTTTTTTAAGCAATTTTATTTTAGAATCAGTTTGAGCTAATGCTGCAGTTTTAGGCAGTAGAAAAGAAATAGAAGAAATCTTTATGTTAAGTATGTTTTAAGGTATTTGTTTTTTTTTTTATCCCAAATGGTACTAAATCTGACTTCAAAGAAATAAATACCTGGTTTATTAATCAGTTTATAATCTCACTGTTGGTATGTGTATCTTTGTGCCATCCTTTACAGAAGGTAACTTTGAATTTAACACTCTTAATTGGTGCATTCTCAGTGATGTGTATGGTTAAGGACGTTCATTATAAAATTGCTTCAGATCATGAGAATAATAAACTTTTAGAATTCTTAACTCTGAAAGCTTTTATTTCTGTTTTCATTAGAAATATTTCCTTGTTTACATTCAGTTGATGAATGAGGCTTAGAGAAGCAATTACTGATCTTTAACTATGCAAAGTTCCTTTCTCAGTCTTTTTCTTATAATCCTAGACTTCAAGGTCTTCATTTCCCCAGATTTTCTGAGATCTAGCAGTTTAACAATGTAAAAATTTTGTTGCCTCAAAATAATGGAGTTAGCCCACAAAAGAGGATAAAAAAATGTTTTTTCTTTAAAATTAAGGATTCTACATGCTAAATTCTTTGTTGACTTCTGGTAACCTTTGAAAAGAAAAGACTTATCTGTGTATTTGGTGAGCAATTGCTATTTTGGTGCCCTTTTAAAGGAAATTCACAACATTCAAACTTTTCTTTCCAGTATTATGGAGCAGATTTGTTTTAGGAACCTGGATTACAACGTATTAAGCAACAGAAAATATTAACATTTTTTACTGTAGTCATTTTTTCTAAGCTAGACAGATAGATAACAGGAATAATTGCTGTCTTTTTGTTACACCAGATATTTCACATATTTTTATGCTAATGTTCTTTGAGCCACTCAGTAAAACTTATTTTAGAATCTGACTGGATAAGTAAACAACTATTACTGAACCACTTATTTTGGCAGGTATTTTCACTGTACTTCTCACTTAAAAATAAACTCATATGTTAATTTTTAAAGATACGTTAATCGCATTGGGATTTTTTTAAGAGTTCTTATTTCGTAAAGTTTTATTCTGAAATACTTAACAGAATTATATATGTGGAATTTACAATAATTGTGGAAGAGGAAATTTGCCATAATAAAGTTAAAAAATACATAAGCTAATCTCTGAGCTAACTATTTGATATTTTATATGGAACATAACGCGTTTCTTAAAATTGCATCCATTTTTTAACTTTTTGTTTTGAAATAATTTTAAATTTACAAAAAAGTTATAATAATAGTAAAAAGAACTCCCATATACACTTCACCCAGATTCCCAGTTGTTATATTTTATCTCTAATTTGCTTTATCATTCTTTCTTTGCTTATATTTGTATGTACACATTTACCTACAGAAATAATTATTTTTGTTCTAAATCATTGAAGAATAAGGTACAGAAATGATCACAAAGTGTCTTTTTACCCATATCTACTTCAGTGTCTATTAAAATTATCAAAATCAGGAAGTCAGCATTTTTACAGTATTAATATCTAACTGCAGTCCTACCTCAGATTTTGTCAGTTGTCCTAGTGATGTTCTTTTTAACCAAGACAATACTGAAAATTTTCTGGTCTAGTGCCCAACAATTTGGACTTGTCTGATGTTTCCTCGTGATTTGATTTAGGTTATTTCTTTGTATCAGAAATGGCACAGAAGTAATGTTTTCTTTAGTGAATCACATCAAGGAATTCCCTTAAAATTAAAAAATAAACTGAAAGGGGTTTTTTTGTTCAGACTATTTTGCTGTTTCACAGACTTAAGGAATTGGACCATTAAGTTCTGTAGAATTTGAAGAGCTGCTTTTGCTTTCTTCTGACATGTCAAATGGATCAAAAGAAGTATTATTTTTCTAATTATTTTAGCCCTCATTCAAGTTGCTGCAGAACAAATTTCACGTGCATTTTTAAAATAATTCATACATTTAAAAAACAAAGATGTTTCCACAACATCCATCAGTTTTTATTCTACTTCAGAATAATGTTCCTGCTCCTATCGTTCTTTCTTTTCCTCTTATTTACTGTATTCATGGGATCTAAGATACATGGATGCTAATATTTTCTTTTCTTTTCTTTTCTTTTTAAGATTTTGTTTATTCACTCGACAGACAGAGACCACAAGTAGGCAGAGAGAGAGAGAGAGAGAAAGACAGGGAAAAGCAGAGAGCCCGATGTGGGGCTCGATCCCAGGACCCTGAGACTATGATCTGAGCCAAAGGCAGAGGCTTAATCCACTGAGCCACCCAGGCACCCCGATGATGCTAATATTTTCTTGATCTTACCAGGAAGTGTTAGTGGAAAAATTTTCATTTGGCTTTTTGTCATGCTTGCCATGTAGCTTATAATAACTGTCTAATGCCATAGATTATAAAATGTATCTCAGTATCAAGAAGTTAAAAGTTTTAAGAAGTCTTAGAACAATGAAATGAAGTATGTTCTTTATCTTTCCCAATCAGAAAATAGAGATGCCAACTGATAATCTGGATAATCTTTCAATTCCATGTGTAGGTACCCAGTACTTCCCCGCTTTTGCTGATTATTTTTTGCAATATTGCAAATTCTTAAACCCACAAAACTGTACTTTAAATAACAGTATGTGCTTCTAAGAATAGTATGAGGTTAGAATGTGATGAAACCAAAACTTTGATTTAGATATAACTAAAACCTAGAAAAATCTCTCAGAAATCTTCGTTAAACTCACTTGAATGTTGCTATTTAGGTGAAGAATAGCAAACTTTCCTTAAAAGGCCAGAAGATAAATAAGACTTGATGAGCTCTTTGGTATCTGTTGCAATTACTCAACCCTGCCATTGTAAGAATGAATTGTCCAAAGATGGTGTAGCTATGCTCCAGTAAATGTTTTTACCTTACAACTTTATGTACAAAGTAGGCAACCAGCAAAATGGTCTTGTGGTTTGCCAAGCCCTAACTTAGACCCCTTTCTCAGAATATTGCAAGACAGTAATGGTGGCATTTAAAGGCTGACTCTGAGGTTGTAACTGCAGAAGCTACTATGGCAGTATAAAAAGAAGTTTAAAAGAGAGAACATAGGAATAAGCAGGCTTCAGTGGAAAGAAAGTCATTGGGCCCTCTTTTTTTTTTTTTTTAAAGATTTTATTTATTTATTTGTCAGAGAGGGAGAGAGAGAGAGTGAGCAAGCACAGGCAGACAGAGTGGCAGGCAGAGGCAGAGGGAGAAGCAGGCTCCCTGCCCAGCAAGGAGCCCGATGTGGGACTCGATCCAAGATGCTGAGATCATGACCTGAGCCAAAGGCAGCTGCTTAACCAACTGAGCCACCCAGGCGTCCCTCATTGGGCCCTCTTAATTAAGATTATAAATTTAAGAGGAGGTGGAGAAAAAAAATTTATATGTATATATGTTTAAGAGGGTGTTCCCTAGAATAGATTTGGTAGTCCAGCATTGACACATATTAATTGGAGTTACTCTGTAATGGTTTATTTGCACATCAAGTCAACATTTGATTTTAAGAAGGAATTTTCCAGTAGTTTTCGTACCTCTTCATTATTTAGCTGCACTTGCTTGAGCATGAATTTTTTTCTAGCCTGGGTAATGTCATTGTTGGGGAAGCAGGTCAAGGAAAATTGGATTTGTTTGTATAATATTTTAATGCTACCAGTAAAGAACTCCAGCAAACAGCTTTAGAAATCAGACAGTTCCACTCTAGCTAGCTTGAATTTTGAAAGAGTGATCCAACTTATAGTGATTTTTCTATTCCATTTCCTTTGTTCCGCCATTGGAGAAATAGGTATGGGAGAGTTAATAAGGTCACTTAGATAGTGTGTATCTTAGATGGCTGTACTGCAATTAGATAGGCTGGGTCCTTTGATTCAGCTCTTCCTTCTGTTCACCAGGGCTTGCTCCATTACGTTAACTAAGAAATGAAACTTGCTTTACAGAAAACTTAAATGTTGATAAGATTTTTAGTTCATTGACGTATGTTCAACCATTCATTAATTGTTTCAGAACTATTTGTTCATTGTTTCTGAAAAATACCATTACTTTTGAGTGGGTGTAGTCATGCATTGTGGTGGACTAATTATAATTACTTACTGAGGTGGGTGTATCTCTGGAATAAGACTGTCTTGCTGTCCCATACTGCTCTATAGGGCAGAAACTGTATAAATCTATGGTTAATTCTAGTATTTCAGGAGTTGATTTTTACTTAGTTTGGCAGGATCCAGTAATAGTAGTAGAAGTAGTAGTAGTAGTAATAATAATAGAACCTGACTTATATCCTACGGCTTATCTCATTTTTTCCCATCTTTCTTTTACTGGCCATTGTCTACTGTGTTGCCAACTGTAGTTTCATGTATTTTGTCTAGCTTTTTGTTCTTGTTCCAGATAAAAACTAAATCTAGTTCCTGTTACTCTTTCTTTTTTTTTTTTTTTTTTTTTAAAGATTTTTTTTATTTATTTGAGAGAGAGGCAGTGAGAGAGAACATGAGCAAGGAGAAGGTCAGAGGGAGAAGCAGACTCCCCGTGGAGCTGGGAGTCCGATGCGGGACTCGATCCCGGGACTCCGGGGTCATGACCTGAGCCGAAGGCAGTCGTCCAACCAACTGAGCCACCCAGGCGTCCCTGTTACTCTTTCTTAATCAAAAGCAGAAGTCTGATTTTGTATGTATTTTCACAGCAGGTTTTAGTGCAAAAGTCTGGCTCTTATTACAAATTTAGAATGTTTGTGGATTCCTGTCTCTTTTGTATTTTCTTTAATAAATTATTTGTTTCATTAAAGTGACATTTAAGAGTAGAAAAAAATAAACACAAGGATTCAGAAATTTAAAGACTTTTATATCATTGCAGTGACAATTAGTATTTTGATTATAAGAAATTCCCATATTTGCCCTTTTCTCCCCCTGCATCTTTTTTTTTAATCTAAGTCTGATTTTCCTGTTTTTTTTTTTTCCCTTTTCTTTAACAATGAAACTATAATAATAGGTCTGAAGAGTGCTGTTAAGTTTCTGTGATGATAGAAATGTTTATTCTGTAACCACAAGGTAACCACTTGCTACCTGTGGCTGCCAAGCACTTAAACTTTAGGTAGTGTGACTGAGGAATTACTAGTTTTAATTTTTACCCATACAGCCAGTCTAAGGAGTGACTTATTTATTTATTTATTTGTTTGTTTGTTTATTTATGTATTTTTAGATTTTATTTATTTATTTGACAGAGATACATCAAGAGAGGGAACACAAGCAGGGGGAGTGGGAGAGGGGGAAACAGGCTTTCCGCCAAGTGGGCATCCCAATGCAGGACTCCATCCTGGGCCTCTGGGATAATGACCTGAGCCCAAGGCAGATGCTTAATAACTGAGCAACTCCAGTGCCCCTAAGGAGTGAATCTTTTATCTTACAACCATTCTAAACAAAGGATGTCTTGATCAGGTCTTTGTTTTAGAAGTATAGCTCTACAGATAACCAAAGAAGGAAGACCTGATCTGTGGCAGAAGGAAGTAGGAGAATAAGAAATTAATGTATTGCTTAGGAATGGGTTTGGCTTCATATATCCAAAAAACCAGGAGTGGCATCAGCAAGATGACAGAATAGGAAATTCCAGGTCTCATCCCCACAACAGAAACTGATTCAACAGTTATTAACAAACATGAATACCTCCATGTGACTTTAGACTCCAGGTGAGAGGTAATAGCATTTTAGTGGAGCACAGAAATGAGAACAGTTTCAGTTTACCCTTGTCACTTCTCCCCAAGTGAGCATAGCATAGTACTGAGAGATCCTCTGGCCCCACAGATTCTCTCATGGGAAGGGAGAACAAAGTGAGAGTCTGACTGACATCTCCAGCCTTTCAGAATGCTACCCATGAGGGCCATTTCTTTCGGGTCCTACCCCGAACAGTGAGGGAATCCCCTTGCAATAGCTAAGAACAAAGAAAAGAAGCAAGGGTTCTCAAAACCACCATACACATCTCAAAAGCTGGTCCATGTACCCTAGTAATGAACCCAATCAACTGACCCAGTCAAAATCTCTGACTGGGCCGACTGGTGAAGAAGTTTCCCTGCTTTCCCTGCCGTGACCAGTCTGTAAAGACTAAAAGAGCTAACTGCTTCTTTAGATGGGCTGACATCAGTGCAAGATTACAAAGATCAGGAAAACTTGACACCACCAAAACAAAGAAAATAAAGCTATCATAACTGATCCTAAGATAATGGAAAACTGAACTGACTGACAAAGAATTCAGAATAATTGTCTTAAAGAAGTTCATTGAACTGCAAGAGAACACAGATAACTAAATGAAATCAGGAAAACAGTACATGAACAAAATGAGAAGTTTAACAGAGACAAAAGTGTTTTAAAAGAACCAAAAGAGGGGTGCCAGGGTGGCTCAGTTGGTTTAGCATCTGCCTTTGGCTCAGGTCATGATCCCAGAGCCCAGAGTCCCAAAATGGGACTTCCTGCTGAGCTGTGGAGCCTGATTCTCCCTCTCCCTGCTACTCCCCCTGCTTGTACGCTTGCTTGCTTTCTCTCTCTGTCAAATAAATAAATATAAATCTTAAAAAAAAAAAAAAAAAGAACCAAAAGAAATTATAGAGCTAAAGAATACATTGACTAAACTGAGGGGGGGAAAAGCAATAAACAGCTTTCATAGCAGACTCAGTCAAGCAGAAATAAAAAATCAGAGAACTAAAAGAAAAAAGTAAAAAATAGTGGAGAAAGCTTTCATGAATTATGGGGCACAATGAAGAAAAACAATATATGTATTATGGTACCCTCAAAGGAGAAGAGAAAGGGACAGAAACCTATTTAAAGAAATAATGGCTATTAGCATCAAATCGGGAGAGAGATGGTCATCCAGGTACATGAAATTTGTATGTTCTCAAATAGATTCTATCCAAAGATGTCTTCACTAAGACACATTACAATAAAACTGTCAAAAGTCAAAGACAGAATTTTTAGAGCAGCAAGACAAAAAAAACAAGCCTCATCACATACAAGGGAATTCCCGTAAATCTCAGCAAATTTCTCAGCAAAAACCTTTCAGGCCAGGAAATAGTAAGTTGATATATTCAAAGTGCTAAATAAAACCCCTGCCAACTGAGAATACTTTACCTGGCATAACTAGACCTGCCTTACAGGACATGCTTAAAGAGAATTCTTTTTTTTTTTTTTTTTAAGATTTTATTTATTTATTTGACAGAGATCACAAGTAGGCAGAGAGGCAGGCAGAGAGAAAGAATCAGGCTCCCTGCCGAGCAGAGAGCCCGATGTGGGGCTCAGTCTCAGGACCCTGGGATCATGACCTGAGCCGAAGGCAAAGGCTTTAACCCACTGAGCCACCCAGGCGCCCCTCTTAAAGAGAATTCTTAAAGTTAAAATGAAAGAGCGCTAAACAGCTACAAGAAAGCATATGAAAGTGTAAATCTCACTGGAGAAGATAAACATATAGACAGAGAATAACATAATACTCCATTCATGGTGTATAAATCACTTTTAACCCTAGTATAAAAGGCAAAAGACAAAATATTAAGAAAAACTATAACTACAAAAGTTTTTTTTTTAAGATTTTATTTATTTATTTGACAGATACAGATCACAAGTAGGCAGAGAATCGGGCAGAGAGAGAGAGGAGGAAGCAGGCTCCCCGCTGAGCAGAGAGCCCGATGCGGGGCTCGATCCCAGGACCCTGGGACCATGACCTGAGCCGAAGGCAGAGGCTTTAACCCACTGAGCCACCCAGGCGCCCCTACAAAAGTTTTTAATAGATACACAGTATAAAATAAATTCTGGGACACCTGGGTGGCTCAGTCAGTTACAAGTCTGCCTTCGCCTGGGTCATGAGCCCCAGGTCCTGGGATCAAGTTCTGTATCAGGCTCCTTGCTCAATGGGGAGCTGCTTCCTCTGCCTGCTGCTCCCCTTGCGGTGCTCACTGTCTCTCTCTTTCTGACAAATAAATAAAATCTTCAAAAAAAATTTTTTTAACACATAAATAATAAATTCTGACATCAATAACATAGTATATAGGTTGGGAGTAAAAATGTAGAGTTTGTTTGGAATTGCTGATGAGATATGAATATTCAAAATATGTAAGGAATTCCTGTGACCCAGTAGCCAAAAAAAAAACCAACCCAATTTGAAAATGGGCAAAGGAACTGAACAGACATTTCTCCTAAGTACACACATCTCTATTAGGATGGCTAATATCAGGGCTGTAGAAAGTGGTCTCCACAAGAGTTCAAGTTCTTCGTAATTTTTTTTTTTTAAGATTTTATTTATTTATTTGACAGACAGAGATCACAAGTAGGCAGAGAGGCAGGCAGGGAGAGAGAGGAGGAAGCAGGCTCCCTGCTGAGCAGAGAGCCCCATGCGGGGCTTGATCCCAGGACCCTGGGGTCATGACCTGAGCCGAAGGCAGAGGCTTTAAACCACTGAGCCACCCAGGTGCCCCAAGTTCTTCGTAATTTTTGCTTGTTGGAAGAACTTGAAGGACAAAAGGTAGTAGGCAGTGGCACTGTCATTTATGCATCAACCCAGAGTACTCAAAATAGAATTCAGGTTTACAAGATGAAATCATGGAGAAAAGAGTCATACTGACTTCCCTCAGGATATTATCAGCTGACTTCCCTCAGGATATTATCAGCTGTGGCTACATCTGAGTTGGGCAATAGAAGATGCCTTTCCTCCAAGGATCTATATAATCTTCACATTCTGTTTTCTGTTGGTGTAAGTTCTCTGGCCAAGTGGTGGTCTTAAAGATTGAACAGTCATGGACTGTTGCCTGTTTTAAAACTTGCTTGACAATTAAGCTTCCTCAACTATTTAGTAGCCTTCCAGACTATTTGCTTCTTACAGATTTTAAAGATCTTATCCAAATGTAGTCTTTTTTTTTTTTTTAAAGACTTCTATATTAGAGTGCACCATGAGCTGTGGGAGGGGTCAAGGGAGAGGGAGAGAATCTCAGGCAGACTCCCCAATGAGCACAGAGCCCAACTGGGTCAGTCTCACAACCCTGAAAGCATGACCTGAGCAAAAACCAAGAGTCAGACGCTCAACTAACTGAACCATCCAGGCACCCTGTATCCAAACATAAACTTTAAACCTAGAGATTTCAATTTATCTGCTCACCTCTGCCCTTCCTATCTGAAGCCTGGGGATCTTAAAATGTTTTAAAGAACAGCATTCAGTGGTATATATACCTCTCTCTGGCAGGGAAGTCTTACAGGCCTGAGAAAGGCAGTTCTTTTCTTACCTCCTAAAAAGGCTATAGTTCTCTTTAACAGTCTGTTTCACCATGAAATATATAAATTAGCTTTTGTCAGTTTCATAAGTCACTGAATTATGGTACTCAGTTTGGCATTGATACTGCTGGAAGCAGGATTTGAGAAACTGCATGTAAAAGAGAAAACCAAAAAAGTTTGAAGACTGTATTGAAATGACGTTTCACTGTATGAGCTATACCTTAAGTATTTCTTGCCACTCTGGTTTTAACCTAAATTCATGTAACCTAAATTCATCATTTATTATTTTTTGTGCCTAGTTTTAAATAAATGAACTTATGAAAGAGGATTATATATAATACAGATTATCTGAGGACCTAATTAACTGGTAGAATATAAGTAGTACACATTGACATAAATGTAAAGTAAGTAAATGCCATAGCACTATTCTGAGGAAAGTTTATTATATTACAACTTGTCATAATGTGTTAACATTTTACATGAGTTAAGCTTTGCCTGTGGTGCCACAATAAGAAAGAGCAGCAGATTAGTGTAGAATTTACCATTTCTTCCAATTGAAATGAGGCTTGGGTCTGGATTTATTAATTAGCTCTATGAATTTTATTTCATAAATCGTAATTCCTCTTTGAAGAAATTTTATTTTGTTTTTAATGCCATGACAGAATTGATTCATTGGTGTTGAAATTTTGAAACATGGTAGGGGCTAGGATTGTAATTTTAAGCAGCTAAGTCCCTGTGACATGCTCTTGTTGGTTCTTAACAGAATTTAAGAACACAAACAACTTTACAGGGAAATATTTTTGGAAACCACAGTATGTTCAGTTTAAGGGGCTAATACAACAAAGTAATAATAAAAAGTGCTTTATACTAGGGATGACTGGATGACTGGGTGGCTCAGTCAATTAAGCGTCTGCCTTCTGCTCAGGTCATGGTTCTGGGTCCTGGGATAGAGCCCCATGTCTGGCTCCCTGCTCATCAAAGAGTCTTCTTCTCCCCCTGCTCTTGCAAATGCACACACACACTCTCTCTCTCTCTCAAATAAATAAAGCCCTTTTTTAAGTGCTTTATACTGAATATTTCTTTTTATTACTTTACAGAGTTCTCCCAATTTAAGAAGTTCATCTTCATTCCATACAGTTCCCTTATTTCATCTCCTTCAGTTACTACCTTTCTTCCCCCAATAATAAACCTGTTCTCAAATCAACTGATGTTAAAACGTTTTTCTTTGTACTGTACTTCAATTTCTAAGACTTTTTTTTTTTTTTTAAGATTTTATTTCGTTATTTGACAGAGACACAGTGAGAAAGAAATACAAGTAGGGTGAATGGGAGAGGGAGAAGCAGGCTTCTCGTGAGCAGGGAGCCCGATGTGGGTCTCGATCCCAGGACCCTAGGATCATGACCTGAGCCCAGGGCAGACACTTAAAGACTGAGCTACTCAGGCGTCCCTTAAGATTGCTTAAAATACAGGCAAAAGGTAAATAAATTTTGTATCTGCAAGCTACTTTGTAGTTTCATAGTTTAGACCTATAAGCATGCAACTAATGCATATCTCTGTGGTTAGATTATTATGTAACAGTGTACATCCACTTGCTTCCTATGGAGAGTTGTATACTGGGTTTTCTCACTTTTTTGCTAGAAAGGATTTTCTTGTTTGAAGCTCAGATAATCTGTGTTTTAGGGTCACATGATGTGTGATCCTCCTCACTCAGTCAGCTTCTAAATTCATATCTGAGGCTGAAACCTAGAATGAGAATCTGTTAGAATCTCCAGTGAACAAGCATCACTGGTACAATGATTTTGTTTCCCACTTCCCTATATTGATGTTGCCTTAAGCTCTAGTGTGCTCTGCTTTTTTTAGTGGGCCTTTTTTACTCTAGTGTATTTATAGAACTTGAAAAAATACTAGGAACATAAAAGTTTAAATAAGTTCATTTATTCTTTGGTTCTGATTTTGTTCTTTCAGCTGGTATATTTGTCTTACATTCAAACCAGTTCTAATGGAAGTACATTTTCTTTCAGGATATCCTTCTCATTAATGTAGTAATTGAACAAATGATCTGTGATACTGATCCTGAGCTAGGGGGTGCTGTTCAGTTAATGGGACTTCTTCGTACTCTAATTGATCCAGAGAACATGCTGGCTACAACTAATGTAAGAAATTATTCTGAGATAAAAATATTTTGGTTTAGGCAGTTTTAGAGGATTTCATGTATAATAAATTATGTATAAATACATAAATTATATATATAAATATAAAATCTTAAAATTTGTACAGTTTTTAAAAATAATAAATACATGAGCATTTGTACACTTGGTATCCAAGTAGCTGTGGTGTTCCTGTAGCAGTTTATTTGTGGTAAAATAGAAGATTGTAATCTGGGAAAATCTTAGTAAAATGTTAGCATTTCTGTTTATGGCTCTTGGCTTTATTCTGTTAACTTCTTAAAAATTAATATACAACATATGTAACATGTAACACTGTAACATATGTAACACGTAACATGTAAACAGTAAAAATGGCTAAGATGGTAAATTTTAATGTTACATGTTCTTTAATCATAGTGGAAAAAATTAATATGTACTGAATGATCTCAACTGCATAGTAAGAGAAATCATTCAGAAAAGACTTATGGAAGTATTCCAAAATATTAATAATTGTTGTCTCAAAATCCTGGGATTTTTTCTTTATAAAATTCCCTGATATTTAGAGAAGAATATATTGTTCTTAAATCATTACTTGTTTATGAAACCATTGTATAAAAATAGTGGTCAAAAAAATCAAAAGGCACTATTTCCCAAATTTCCAAATAAGAAATTTTTGAAATTTAAAAAATAGATCTAAATTCTGTCCTGTTTCAAATGGCTTGATATATCAGTTTGGTGTTTTTTTCATATTTGAATATGCTGTGAATGGAGTTTCAGATTTTCAGCAGTTAATAAGTTGCTCCTCTCACGTTGCTTGGTAGATCTTCATTCCATTTCAGATCATAAGCATATTAGAAAAAAAAGTCTTCTGAATAATTTTCCTCAGAAAAATTTTTTATAATCTTATTTTCATTTTAATTTAGTAATATGAAATAGATTTGATTTTTCAGTTCTGCAGAAATACAGTTAAGGTGAATGTAACTAGTTTTTTCATTCTTTCATGATATCTTAAAGTATCTGTTGTATATAATCTACACTGATTCTTAAGGATATTAATTAAAAGATAATAAAATAATTTTTTAATTCTGTATGTTTCAGAAAACTGAAAAAAGTGAATTTCTAAATTTCTTCTACAACCATTGTATGCATGTTCTCACAGCACCACTTTTGACCAATACTTCAGAAGACAAGTGTGAAAAGGGTAGGGTCTCTTACTTATCTGCTTATGATTTCCATTTTTAAAGAGTGAAATAAGTAGTATAACTGTAACAGGCGGTCTGCTCAGTGCTTTATGTGACAGGGGAAAATTAGAAAATCCAAGGGGAACCATCATGTTGGAGAATAATTTGGCAACATAGTAAAGCTCTTTAATTTCACAACATAAGGATCAAAAGTTGATGGGTTAATCAAAAAAGTTGGTTAAAGTAGAGAATGGTTTAAAAAATAAACTCTGTAAACATTCTAAATGCTGACTCATTTGATGATATTTTGTATAGGGGCAAGACTTACTTTTTAATGTATTTTTTTATTTCCATGTCATCTTTTATCCATAAACTACACCCATAATTCATCAGCTACAACTTCTAGTTTTACTGACTTCTAGACTGTAGACCGTATTCAGCTTAGCCATAGATAGTACATTTTTATGATATTTCATCAGTCTGTGATATTTAAAGTATGTAATCATACTGCCAAAAATAGTGTAAACAAAGGACTTTTGATAAGCATGCAGCTCAACTGGTTAAATGAGGAATGGGAGGGGTGATTTTCTGAGAGTGTTGGTTAATCCAATGAGTCATTTTAAAAGGGAGTCAATTAAAGAGAACGTTTGTTAAATTAAGTTGTAAAATGGGCACAGCTTACATAATACTATCACTTCAATTTCTAAGGGAACATTTATGCATATGTGTGACAGGTACAAGAATGTATAAGAAAATAACATGTGGTATATTCATACAGTAGAATACTCAATAGCAGTTAAAAACTGAATTTTGAACTATTAACTAGTTCTTGAAAATAAAAAATTAGATAAAAAAGCATGTTGCAGGGACTCCTGGGTGGCTCAGTCAGTTAAGCAGCTGCCTTCAGCTCGGGTCATGATCCCAGGATCCTGGGATGGAGTCCCACATGGGGCTGCTTGCTCAGTGGGGAGCCCGCTTCTCCCTCTGCCTCTGCCTGCCACTCTGCCTGCTTGTGCTCTCTCTCTCTGACAAATAATTTTTTTTAAAAAATCAAAAAGCATGTTGCAGAATGTTTTCATGTAGAACAGTTTCATTTGTATAAATTAAAATAAATGCATTTTTAATTTTTATTTTAAAATAAAGCACTTGAGCATACAGAAATGTTTAGATAATTGTATAACAGACACCATATATTTCCTGTCGGCTTTATCAAAACTAACTTGCCCTATTTTTTTTTTCAAAATTTTTTTGAAAAGAAAATAAATTACAGAAATTGTTGGGAGTTTCCTATGCACCACTTCATATTCTCACTTCACCCCCATCTCTCAAGGAATGTTGAATTTGAGGTTTATCTCCCAGTGTCTGTTTAAATTAATTTAAGTATAATGTATTATTTTTCATGTTTCCAAACTTGATATGAATTGATTTCTGTTGTACACATTGTTCTGCATTTTTTTTTTTCTCTTCAGTGAGTTTTTGGAATCTATCCATATTGATACCTGGAGTTATTTATTTTTAAGTCTTACGTAATATTCTTTATGTATGTTGTAATTTAGCCACTCTGCTTCTAATGTACATTTGTTTCTAGTTTTTCCTATTACGTACAGTGCTGCGATAGACATTGATATTTTTTCCTGTGCAAATGTGCTGTAAAATATGTGTCTAAAATTCAGAACTTACAATATCCTACTTACTTTTTTAAAACTTCAAGACATAAGTTATAATAATAATGTATTATTCTGGAGTTTAAGAAATTTTGTAGAGAGAGAGATCTGATTATTGGAGGATGACTAAGAAGTAAAAGAAAATGTGTCTGTCTTTTCTCTGGTTGTAACCTCACTTTTTTATCAGAATATTTATTGTCTTTTTAAGAATTCCTCATCCATACCCAATTCTATAAAAGGTGGCACATACAGGTATAATACTTAACTGGAACAACTATTTTTTTGAATTGAAGTATAGTTGACACACGATGATGCTACGTTTCTTTCAGTAAACAGCATAATTGTTTCACAAGTCTGTATATTAAGCTTCGCTCACAAGTGTAGCTCCCATCTCTCACCATTTAATGCTGTTACGGTACCATTGACTATATTCCCTGTGTTGTACCTTTTATTCCTGTGACATACATTCCATAACTGGAATCCTGTATCTCCCTTTTTCCATTTTGCCCATCCCCTCACTTCCCTCACAACTAATTCTTGACAGTTACTCAGGTAAAATGAGATTTTGACCAAAGATATCCTTTGTATATTGTAAAGGACTAGGAAAATAGAAGTAATTATTACTGAAGTAACTGACTTTTTTTTTTTTGTTAGATGATATAGTTGGATCTAACAAAAACAGCACGATTTGCCCTGGTAAGTATAAACTTTGTTTTATGAACTAATATAAAATTGTAAGTATTTTTGCTCAGAGTATAATGCATTTATTTATACGAGGCTAAGAAAGGCTTATTTTTTTTAAAATCCAAAAAAATTTACCTATTTCCTTTATTGAAAAGAAAAACATTCCATTTTCTCTAATATAAAAGATGGAAAACTGGTTGGAATTTTGTTTTTGTTTTTTACTGTAAATTTAGAGCTTGTCTTCTGATTTTTTTTTTTTTTTTTTTTTGAGAAGACATCTGAAAGTTGAAAATTTTAGTTCATTATTTTTGAAACCTAGTAAACTAAGGCCAGCTAGGAACTAGTGTTAGTGTTCATGACAGCATTATGCTTAGGCATTATTTAGGAAGTGTAAGCACTGTTGCTTCTACTTGGAACATGCATACCAGGGATGGGACTAGGGGAGTAGAAAATACGCTGTGTGCACCTAGCATCCTGTTTTTTCTACTGGGCTCATCAGTGGTCTAGGAGAGCCAGTTTCAAATGAGGAGACCTTCAGAGATTGGGTTAGAGATAGAATGATTAATTTCATGTCCTAATTTGAGAAAGTGAAAACAAGATATTTAATTAACACTGCAGATCATTGTTACAAAATCTTTTGTGAATAAAATTAGGGAATTGAGAAATTAAGAGAGTGTAATTTTTTTAATGGTGAGAGACTAGTTCGAATACTGACTATGGTGTTGGCTGTTACACAGATGGGCTTGAAACAAGTAAAACTCTTTACTTGCATTTAGCATAGGAAGGATCTTTTAAATACCAGAACTGTATTTTATATTTTTAAGGCTTTTCTGTTATCAAAAGAATGCTGATTTATTCCTGATAGCATCATAGTTCCACAAAATATTTATGTGTTAATCTTCTTGAAAAATAAAATAGTTGGACTAGATTTATTCTGTAAGGCTGTGACTCCAAAATTTCCTCACAGTTTAATATTTCTTGCCTAAAACCTTTATAATAGGTGTCAGTAGTTATTGACATAAGCCCTTTGACATATATTCAATTTTGATGTTCAGGAACCAATTTGAAATCATTTCATTAAAGTATATACCAAGGCCTCTTGAGGGAAGAAAAGGTAGTTTACTTTAATAGGCCTCTCATGGATAACACATTTTGATGTTAAAAAGATTATTGTTAAAAAAATCTCAGTGTAATATTTTTCACTTTATATTCAAGTAGCCAAAAATGTCCTTTCCTTAAAGATGTCTTTTTAAGGAAAGCGTATTAATTTTTCTTAGGAAGTTTTGTTGGACCGTGTTAAGCAAAAAGCTTGAGGTATTTACTCTTTCCTGGGGACCCTTTAATAGATTCGTTAATATTAATAATGAAAGCAGCACACATTAAGGAAATATTTCTAAGAGGATCTCAATGAGATCAGTGAGGGTTTTCTTATCATGTATGTATTTTTTTTATTGAGGCTTTCTTTCCTTTTAACAGTAATAAGTATTTTATACAAAAGCCATAGAAGGTATCCATCTAATCAATAAAAATGAATAGCAAGGGAAAGTCTGCTAATGAAAAACTAAAAATCTGTACCTTCTTTAATTGATAATAATGAGGATTAGAAATATTTGCTCTAAAACATGAGGCATAAACTGTATTCTATTTAGGTGAATTATAATATTTATTTTATTTTCCTGTGATGACTTTCTTTGTAGATAATTATCAAACAGCACAGCTGCTTGCCTTAATTTTAGAACTACTCACATTTTGTGTGGAACATCACACATATCACATAAAAAACTATATTATGAACAAGGACTTGCTAAGAAGAGTCTTGGTCTTGATGAATTCAAAGCACACTTTCCTGGCCTTATGTAAGTAACAATTTAAAAAAATATTATTGTAAGGTATTTTAAGGATCCATATTTTTAATAGAGATAAAACCTGAAGTTACCTATGTGAATTGATTTACTTTTTAGCAGTATATATACTATCAAAGAGATGATTATGAGAAGTACTAATCTTTTGTTTTATTTAAAGGACAAGAGGAATAGGTCGTGGTGCTTTCCTACCCACGTATTACTCACATTTAGGTTGAATTAGCTTAACTCTTACAATAAAATACCATGTACGATGACAACATTTCACTAATAGAACAAGTCCTGCTGTCTTTCACATCTTCTTCATCAAACTGTCATTTATAGTGCCTTTTTTTTTAAAGGTTTTATTTATTTATTATTGGAGTGAGAGAGAACACAAGCAGAGGGGTGGAGGAGAGGGAGAAGCAGGCTCCCCACTGAGCAGGGAGCCCAATGTGGGGCTCAGTCCCAGGACCCGAGATCATGACCTGAGCCAAAGGCAGACACTCAACCAACTGAGCCACCCGGGCGCCCATATAGTGACTTTTTTATACATTTGAGATATGGGCCTTGAAATGTTTTTGTTTAACTCGGGTTATTTATCGAACTTGTGAAATAACTTATCAGTAGTCCCCCTCAATATACCACTTGGACCAACAATAAGCAAACTTAAATGCTGATATTTGTATCAGTGTTGATTTTTGGCAAGCTGTTAAGATTCCTTTCCTCTTCATATTTTTACTGCAAATAGAGATAAAGTAATCTCCTTCACCCTCCAAATAAAAAGAGCTTTGTGTTAAAGTTGAAACATTTAATGTATAGAGAAAAGATTAATCTCCCAGCTACTTTTTTTAAGGCCTTGAAAGTTGCCACCATTAACTGCGTGCACAATTTTTCCTATTCCTTTTTACACATCTGTACAAAGTTATGCAAACATTCACACTCCTATAGGTCTTTTTATTTTTATAAAAACAAGATCATATTAACATACCTCTCAGGCTCTCAGTATTACTCTATGTGATCAAATATGGTCTCAACTAAATTTTTACTTAAATGTAGTTGAGTAACACTTGATGGAGTGGCTCTTCCATAATATATTCTGCTGTTCTGTAGTGCAGAGTATGGGATTGTTGAGTATTTTGCCACTCCAAATAACACTGTAGTAAATAGTCTAGTATATAAATCTTTTAAGTACTGGTTTCTTTATTTCCATAGTATGGATTCCCAATAATGATAATGCCAGGACAAAATGTTTATATAGTTTTAATGTATCCTTTTAAATTTGAATTTCACATATAGCCTCCAGATTACTTTCCCAAAAGATTGAAGCACTTGACACTCTTGCAGCACTATGTTACTGATTCCTAAAATGTTATGAAGAGGATATGGAAAATGGGGTATTCCACTTGTGTTTTAATTTACATTTTCCTTGACATACAATATATTTTCCTATTTTAGTGCTTCTGAATTTTACCTGTGTGAATTGCCTATTTTTTTCTTAGACCTCTTTTTGTTTTAGGGATATTAATTTATCACATTTGGGGGGAAAAATGTCCCAGTCTCATTTATCTTTTGCGTTTGCTTTTATTTATAGTATTTTTTAAATATATAGTAGTTTTAAGATTCTCTATGATGAAAAATATGTCTCTTTTTCTTTTATGAGTTTTGGGGCTTTTATCTTGCCTAGGAACATCTCCTATGTCCTAAGATTATGCAAATAAAATACTCTCCTCAATTTACTTCTCATTTTTATTATTTCTTTTTCTTACTTATATATGTAATACATTTGAAGTCTCTTTTTATATATGGTTTGGAGGGTCTTGCTTTGTTTTCTTTCAAATGGATAGCAAGTTGTGCCAGTCCCCTTATTAAATAAACTATGTTTTTCTTACTGAATTAAAATTTCTCTTGTTGTATGGTAAGTTGCTATATATATCTTATGTCTTGTTTCTGAGCTATTTTTTCTAAACCTGTCATTTTATTAGATGAAATAAATCGGAAAGTTTATTCTTAGGCCACTGAGCCTCTTGTAAGGTTTAATATCTGCTAAGTTCCTGCTTGATTTTCCTTCTCATAGTTTTCTTGGTTCTCAGATATTTGTTCTTCCATAATAACTTAAAAATAATTTTATCCAGTTCATTGTGACCAGATTATGTTAAAATTTTCTATCAAATTTGGAAGGATTGATGTTCTCATAATAGGTGTTCCTATCTGGCTTTCTGTAAATAGTCCTTTTGGATGAGTGCAGAGTATCCTGTTTATGTGGATATATCACAGCTGAACAAACCTCCAGTATTTAAATGTTTGCATTGGGTCAAGATTTCCATCATAAGTAGTGCAGTTGTAACTATATCATGTCATTCACCCATTCACCAGCAGAGTGCCTGCTTGCTCACTTACTTAGTCTTTTTAGTCATAAATAACTATTTCTTGTCCTGCTACAAAAAGGCAATGTTAAAAAAAAACAAAAACAAAAAACCAAAAGGCAATGTTATAAGTCTAGCACTTCTCTTAATGCTTGTTTGTGTTTTTTGGGTTTTTTCTTCACACTTGTTTAGTGTTCCAGTTATCATACATTTATACCTTATGTGGCCCATTTCAGTTTTATTCTTAGATAGTATTTGGAACCTCTTTTGACAGGCACAGCTTCTTTTAATGATTTCCATCTGTGAACAACGGGTTGGAAATGAGAGACATTTCCTTTCAGTATTTAAAATTCAAAAAGCCACCTTATACTGCTTGCTACTCGATTGTTCTTTTACCAATACAGCCTGATCTGCCACAGTTCGTTTACCAAATACAAACAGCTCATAGGCAATTGGTAAACAAGGGCTAAAATGTATAGGGTTAAAATGTATATGTTATAATGTATAGGTAGTGTCGGTTCGCGGATGATTTTTCCAAAGCAAAGAGAACTGAAATAGTGGGAGTGGAACTATAGCCTTGATCAGAAAAAGTACAAGACCTTCAGCTCTCCTGTTAAGCTGGCAGCAGGAACCACTTTGGCTTTATTTTCAGAAAATTGAGAAGTAACCTACCTCCAAAGCTCCCGCTGTGGGGAGGTGAGGCAGCCTTGGGCAGGTTGCACCACTCCTGTGCCCACCTTTAAGAAAGACAGCCCTGTCTTGGCTCTGAGCTGCCATTGCTACATCATCTGCATGTCTCCCAGCACTGCTCTGAGTACTGCCAGCATTGGCACTCGATGGTTTCTGTGGGTTTTTTAAAATCTTTATACCATGGAGCTATCTGCCTGGGTACTTTATCTCCCAAGTTCCAGTTAATAGTTTTTTTGGTAGTTCTGGCTACATGAGTTAACACAGATTTGAGTGGTCTTACCCTAACTCTATTTTTCCTCAAAACCCAATTATTTTTAGTGCACATTTTTACTTTTTATTTTAGAATATATATATTGCTTTATGTAAAAATACCTGTGTAATAATTGCTATTAATGAGATTATCAATTTCTTCCCTGTATGATTTTTAATTAGGTGCTCTTCGTTTTATGAGGCGGATAATTGGCCTTAAAGATGAATTTTATAATCGTTACATCACGAAGGGAAATCTTTTTGAGCCAGTTATAAATGCTCTTCTGGATAATGGAACTCGGTACAATCTGTTGAATTCAGCTGTTATTGAGTTATTTGAATTTATAAGAGTGGTAAGTTTATGTTAAAGGATTCTTAGTAAAATAAAATAATTACATGTTTATCATGTTAATATTTTAAATTGTGAAATTTAGCATGGTGTTTTAACCCATTTTTACTCTATATTATTGTCAGTTCCATTTTTATTGGCCAGATGTTTCAGGATTATATTTGGCATATGTAGACATTTTAGTCAAGTATGCCATTCATGAGATCTCTATTATCTTTGTAAGGGTAGTGATGAATAGAAAGGTTGAAAGTAATTACTTTGGCAAACTGATAGAAGATGTATAAAACGTAGGATATTATCGTGTAAATTTAAGTTGAAGAGACCAGGAAATGAGGCGGACCACTCCAACTGCCTTATTTTATAGATGAGGGGCTTCAGACACCCAAAATAATCAAGTGATTTATTCAAGAGCATCCATTTGGTTAGGAGCATAGTCAGAGCTTGAAGACAGGGTCACAGCTCAGTTTTGGGCAACAGAAGGTCTGTCATAAAATGATCTGGAGAGAACTCTACGTGAACAACAGGGTTAAGATAGGTAACTGTAGGACCAATACAATAAATTTACCCTCTCCCACACACTGAAATCATTCCATCAGGGAAAATGGCCACTTGGTTAGAATTTGAAAAAAAAGTCAAAGCTAGAAATTCATTCTCTAGTTTTGGCTCTTACATATTTCTGCTCATGACATGCTGTTCTCATATAAAGATTATTTGACTGGCAGGATTACTTTTCTAATAGTAGTCACTTGGCCAAGAGTACGGTTTTCAAAAGGATGAAGAGAATAGAATTATTGTCTTTAGCCTTAGAAAAGAGGGAACATAGTTAACTAGTTTACCAAGTATCTGAACCCTGTTTCACAATGTACTGTTGTAATGAACCAGAGATTGGCATATATACCTATATACCTATATATAGATATATATATATACATATTCCCCACCCCCTTGAAACTTTTGGTGAGGGGGGCGCCTAGGTGTCTCAGTTGGTTAAGCATCTACCTTCAGCCCAAGTCATGATTCCAGGGTCCTGGGATCGAGTCCCACATTGAGTTCCCTGCCCAGCGGTAAGCCTGCCCCTCCCTCTCCCTCTGCCTGTTGTTCTGCCTGTTTGTGCTCTCTCTGTTGAATAAATAAAATCTTAAAAAAAGTTTAAAAATTTTTAGTGAGAAACTGATAAAATGATTTGTAGGGTTCACAACCCCATCCCTGTTTCTGTGATTGAATTTGTTTTTCAAAAAATAATTTTGAGTGGTTGATAAATATGTACATTGAATCCCAAAACTTAACTCATCTTTTTTTTTTTAAAGACTTATTTATTTGAGAGAGAGAGTGCAAGTGGGGGTGAGGGCAGAGCAAGAGGATTGCAAACAGACTCCCTGCTGAGCATGGAGCCCCACGTGGGGCTCAGTCTCAGGACCCCAAGATCGTGACCTGAGCCAAAACCAAGAGTCAAGTGCTTAACCGACTGAGCCACCCAGGTACCCCAAAACTTAACTCATCTTTTTTGTTCAGTATATAACACAGAACCATTTTACCTGGGTTTCTAATATCTCTTCTTTGCATATTATTTGAGATTTCCAGAAAAACTAGTTTGAGGACTTAAAAGTCCTTAAAAAAAAAAAAGCAGATTATGGGGCACCTGGGTGGCTCAGTGAGTTAAGCCTCTGCTTTCGGCTCAGGTCATGATCTCAGGGTCTTGGGATGGAGCCCCTTATCGGGCTCTCTGCTCAGCAGGGAGCCTGCTTCCCCCTGCCCTCTCTCTCTGCCTACTTGTGATCTCTCTGTCAAATAAATAAAATCTTTAAAAAAACAACAACAACAAGATTATGGTGTATCTTTTAAAGAAGTGGCATGTATATTTCTTGTTAATCTTAAATTCCTGAATCACAATTTCAATTATTATTTATAATGAGCATACTTTGCATGCAGGCATTTGCAATGATTATTTAGAATGGTTCATTTAGAATTTAAAAGAATTTAGGAGTTATTACTATCAGTTTGTTTCCCAAAAACTATACCATTGGAAAACTGCGGAAATAGGTAGAATTCAAGTTAATAGTTTATCCGATCTGTGTATGTAATATACTTATAGGAGTCTGTGTTTATTATTTAGGTAAGACTTATCCCATTTTGATACCAGTAAAGGAGGAGTCTTTAAGTTAACACCTAAAGTTTGTTAAAAGTGGAATTTCACTATCTGCCTTCTAACTAGCTGTGTGCTCTTGAGGATCTCTCAGATCCTCAATTTTCCTTTTCTGTAAAATGGGGGTAATAAAACCTATTTCAAGCTGTGTGCTCTTGAGGATCTCTCAGATCCTCAATTTTCCTTTTCTGTAAAATGGGGGTAATAAAACCTATTTCATAGAATTGTTAGGATCAAGTGAAACTATATGTTAAAGTACTTTTTAAATTGTAAAGTGCTATGTAAATGCAAAGAATAAACAGAAGACATAAACTAAATCTAGTTACTTTCAAATGTTTTGTAGCCCCCCAAAAGAGCTCTTTTTTTATTCCTAGTTTTCTCTGGAGGCCTGGCTCATGTGTAAAGAAACTAGGACATTTATTTTTGTAATGTGATTTTGAAAAACCTTTTTTGATCAGCTTTGGAACTATAAAAAAAGTTCTTTTAAGTTTTTCTCCTAACAGTCATTGAATTATATTTGAATTGTAAATTTTGTCCTCATACAGGAAGATATCAAGTCTCTTACTGCACATATAGTTGAAAACTTTTATAAAGCACTTGAATCAATAGAATATGTTCAGACATTCAAAGGATTGAAGACTAAATATGAGCAAGAAAAAGACAGACAAAATCAGAAACTGAACAGGTATTGTTTAAATATATTGTATTTATAGGCTATAAAATTATATCCAAAATCTTCGGATCTGACGTATAAACTTTACCCAGGAGCATTCTTTCCATCATTAGATAGTACAGGGTTGTATAGAAGGTAGGATATTCTCCCTACCCAAATCTTTTACGTGAACATATCATAACTCAAGATAATTTTTATTTTAATTTACAATATTTTGGAGTGTTCTGGGGTTACGTCTTGTATCACGGTCAAGGTGATTATGATGTAAATTATACGTAGTTAAAATTACTTTCACTCCTCTTGGTTCTACATATTTTCAAATTTAATCTGGTCACAAACTTTAAATCATTACTCAGTGTCTGTGATGTTTCTTACAGTGTACCATCTATATTGCGTAGTAACAGATTTCGCAGAGATGCAAAAGCCTTGGAAGAGGATGAAGAAATGTGGTTTAATGAAGATGAAGAGGAGGAAGGAAAAGCAGTTGTGGCGCCAGTAGAAAAATCTAAGCCAGAAGATGATTTTCCAGATACTTATGAAAAATTTATGGAGACAAAAAAAGGTATTAAAATTTTGAATTTTTGAATAATGTAGCATTTATTAGGTACAGAAATTATCAGTTGCTTGTGAAGGTTTGGTCATAGTATATAAAGCATGAAAGACATGAATTTTATAGTGAATTGGGACCTTTTAAAATTTCCACATCTTTTTCCAAATCTGGGAGTTATTTTCATGTTTAAACTGTTTTTCTTGAAACTTGCCATTTTGCATTGCTCTTCATTTGCTGTTTAGAATTACATTGTGTGCTTATACATTGCCTTCAATGAACAATCTTGGATTTATTTCTGTACTGAGATCTCCAATAATAATAGAGACCATGTATTGGGGTGCCTGGGTGGCTCAGTTGGTTGAGTGACTGCCTTCACCTCGGGTCGTGATCCTGGAGTCCCAGGATGGAGTCCTGCATTGGTTTCCCTGGTTGGCAGGGAGTCTGCTTCTCCCACTGACCTCGTTCCTCTCATGCTTTCTCTCTCTCTCAAATAAATAAAATCTTAAAAAAAAAAAAAATAATAGAGACCATATAGATGCATAGAAACTTTCCAGAGCCCTCTGCCTTTTATAGTTTTGAGGAAACTAAGCTCAAAGAAGTAACTTTGCCCTTTGAAATTTTAAAATCATTATCAAAATTTCATAAGGATAAACTGTAAAAGAAATAACATTTCCCATCTTTCAAATATGTTTACCTTGTTTATAAAACTGAGATTTTATCTTTCAAAAGAATCACTTTAATTCTGTGGCCTGAAAAATTACTAGAGTATTGTCCTGCATATATCATATAAATGTTTACTAAAAGTTTACATTTTAAAAGGCAAAAGCATTTGTGATTTTGAATGTGATATTTTCTAAAAGCATTTCTCCTTAGTGTTTCACTGATTTATTACATTTTTCCTGCCACTGTTGTTCCCAGCCTCACTCGTTATGTACTTGTTAGTGCCCAAAGTTCTATTTACTTCAGCCTCACAGAGCAAATAGCCCATCAAAATGTCCTAGGTTTTGATAGCCTAATTCTTCTACCTGTACTCATTATAGGCATTGCCCTGAGAACAGTGAAAAGGGGAGATGAGGCCATACTTGAAGTACTATATCCACTTGAGAATCAGATACAAAAAAGTAGCAAACAGATATGAAAGGATAGTGGATACCTAACTCCTAAGAGAAACAGATAGAGGATCCTAGAATATTCAGGAAATAGGAGACTGATAGACATGATCATATCATTGTCTTTAAGCACTTGAAATACTGATTTATGACAGAGATTATCAGGTCCATCAAGGACTATAATATAGAAGTATAGAATCAGTGCAGTGAAGCTGCAGAGGGACAGTAAAAGGAAGAGTCAGAGGTAGTGAATCCTTGACGCATCCTACATAAAACAGTGTAGGATTTTAGTGTAGGATGGCTGGTTCTTGAGGTCCTTTCTAATCCTGGGTTTCTAAGATTCCAGCTAATTAGAGACTTAGCACTGTACATACCACGCTCTACTCTTAGCTCTTAGGAAGCAAAGTCAATGTTTTATAAGTTTTTAAGTTATTGTTATTTTCAGTTGCTTTGCTTATTAGAAATATTTACTGAAAAAGATGAAAAATTTTACTTTATTTTTAGCAAAAGAAAGTGAAGACAAGGAAAACCTTCCCAAAAGGACATCATCGAGTGGCTTCAAATTTACTTTCTCCCATTCTGCCAGTGCTGCTAATGGAACAAACAGTAAATCGGTAGTGGCTCAGACACCACCAGCAAGCTCTAATGGATCCTCTTCCAAAACTACAAACTTGGCCACATCAGTAACAGCCACCAAGGTATGTGAAATTATTCTATACACGAACTTTGCTTTTCCCATCTTTAAAATTATCTCGTGTTTACTAAAGAAATTTTGGATAAAAAAAGTAATTTCAAAGAAGAAAAAAAATTAAAAAGAAGAAAAGTTGTACACACTATCATTAGAGAACATGGCTGCTAATACCATTTGATTGATTCTTCAGATATATGGGTTTATCTGACACGTAATTGAGGTCTTTCTGTAAACACAGTTTTGTATACTACTTTATTTCTTAAAAAAATTTTTCTGTGTTACTAAAACACTGTTGATGACTACAGAATTTCATTTTATTTAGCTGTATCATAATATTTGTAAGAAACCTACCCAGTAATATTTTGGAGTACTGGAGTTGATTCTGATGTTTGATAGGACTGTTGGTGGTGTTGCATTTTAAGTTATTTTCTTGAATCGATGAGTAGAAGAATATTTTCATACATATTGTCAAATACCCCAGGAAGTTTCTACCAGTATATGTTACCATAACCATTGTGAGTGTGCTTGACTCACTGCAGCTTTGCCAGTGTTACTATAATTATTTTTAATCCTTGTCCATTAGGTAGTGGAGAACATATAGCTCTCATTCCCAGTTGTGTGTCCTTTGTTAGTTGAGGTTGACTATTAGCCTTTTGAATTTGCTCTTCTGCAAGTTGTCTTTTCATGGTCTTGCCTTTTTAAAACTGGGATATGTTTTTCTTAATATGAATGAATCTTTAGTTATAAGGATATTAGCCTTTTGTCATTTGCATAGCAAATGTATTTTCCATTGGTTACTTTTTTATATAAACAAGTTTAAAAAAAATTTTTTTTAAAGATTTTATTTATCTGTTTGGGAGAGAGAGCACAAGCAGGTGGGGGGAGGGGCAGAGGAAGAGGGAGAGGCTCCCCGCTGAGCAGGGAGCCCAGCACAGGGCTCAGTCCCAGGACCCTGAGATCATGACCTGAGCTGAAGGCAGATGATGCTTAACTGACTGAGCCACCCAGGCACCTTTAAACAAGTTTAAATTTTATATAAAATCTTCTTCTTTCACACTGTTATTCTGTGTAACCATCCTTTTCCCCAAAAAGAAGTGGCTTAAAATAAAAAGGCATAAATCTAAGACAACTGTTAACATAAGGGTAGAAGCAGCAATGCCATAGGAGTAAAAAACCTAATGTGAAGGGATGCTTCTCAGTTTGAACACAAAATACAATTTGAGTTTCTTCTTTCACAAAAATGTAGTCTTTATTCACTGTCGTATTGAGGTAAGCTCTTTCTAACTAGAAATTTTAAAATTTTCACTTCTTGATAAAAAAATTTGGTCTAATATTTGTGTCACTATATTAACAATATCTGCTGTGAAGTTAAATTGTTCAGGTTCGTATCTTGGCTCTGCCTCTTTCCAGGCTATTTGACCTTGAGTAAGTTATTATATTTCCCTTATATTAATTATATTAAGGTTCCCAGGACCTTATTTTTTATTTTAAACAAGGGTAAAATAGCATCTACTTTATAGGCTCGTAAATATTAAATTATTTAATAAATGTAAAGAGCTTAGAACACTGCACCTTATCAGTAATATACTAGCTTTTCTTTCTCAAATCAAAGCAATACATGCGCTTACTTTCAAAAGTCAAAATACTAAAATGTTGAGAAAAGTCAGTCCTCTATTCTTCTCCAGAGATAGCTTAGAACTCTTCTTCTTGTACCTGTTTCTTCTATTTCTAAATGTAATGTTAATATTAGATTTGTTTCATCAAGTTTAGACCTAATTCATTAAATTCTTGTTATGATAGATAGGAATTGAACATGTGAACACTCCTTAACCAGTCCTCACCGTTTTTCACCCTGTGTCACAATTTTTGGCTAAAATAACATTAGATAATTTTATAGCTATAATGACAACATAAATATTCTTTATACGTGACTTTTTTCCTGGTCTTTTTTCTATACTGCATGTTTCTGGATAACTTTTCTCTTTCTAGAGTAAAAATTGGCACCATTTTTTCATTTGTTGCAGTAGTTAGGTGCCTGTTGTTAATTCTTTCAGTACCTTTCAGGTTAGTTTCTGTGTTCTCTTGATGTCTCCAGTCTGGTTCCGACCTAGATCCTTTGCTCCTTTTAGACTTGCTGCACAGCTCTTGTCTTCAGGCCGCCAAGGCCATTATCCTGATACTTCTTCTGCCTCTCTTTTTCTTGTATTGTTTCTGGGTCTTATGTCTTTGTACTCTTTCTTGATTTACCGCCCCATTTCGATGGAGCACATCCTCTAACAATTGTTTTCTGAGAAAAGAATCCCAGGAGAGGTAAAATTTGAGCCCCTGCATCTATGAAAATGTGTTGATTCCGTCCTGCTTGACGGCCAGTTTTAACTGAATGTAGAACCAAATAGGAAATCATTTTCTTTTAAAACTTAGAAGTTATTGCTGCCAAGAAATCCAAAGACATTCTTATTTCTGATCCTTTGTGTGTGAATTTTTATTTTCTTCTTGGAAGTAGCTAAACAATCATGTCCTTCAGTTTGGAAACATTATTTCACTGTAACTTACTGTTTCGAGTTTGGGCCCTCTGTATTGATCTTAAAATTTTCATAATTTTTCTTTCCTATTACTCTTTTTCTTCTTTTCCTCTTTTTGTTGTATTTTCTGGGTTATTTCTTAGAGTTCTTAATGCATTATCCTTCCAGATAATTTTTTACTTATGACTTAGCAATATCAAGTACAAGCACTAACACATTTTTCACTCTTTTTGACACTAACAGATTACTGAATACATTTGTACCACATTTTGGAGGGCTCAAGGAGAAAACAGTTGATTGCTCTTGGAAAATAAATTGCTCGTCACCCTAGATTATGACAAAAGTTTGAAATTCACTATCTGTTGATTGCCACAGTTGAATTGATTGGTTCTTAAAATTAAATAGATCAGGTGTGAACTTGTCTATTTTCCTTGGCAAGGCATTCTAAAGCTCTAATATGCTATTAAAATTTGCATTCTTTGAAAACTTGGTAGTTTTCAAGGCTGGTGAGACATTAGCTACTAATGAAATTACAAGGGTTTTTTTTTTTTAACTTATAGAGCTGTAAAATATGCACATTTTCCTTGAACAAGAATACTTACCCCCCAAAAAAGAAAAATACTTACAAAGTCATAATCAGAAACCATTAGTGGGTGCTAAAACAAACACTTCTTTTGCCACAGATTAAAAGAAGAGAACTCTGGATCTTGCTTTTTCACTTAACAAACTTAACCTGAGTGAGCTTTCCATTATTAGAACATAAAGAACTTCCTCCATAGAATTCCACAGTATGATATGCTTTAATTTATAACTAACCCTCTTGATGCATTTTAAATTTGTTTACTGCTTTTTGCAGTTAAAACAATTGTAACTTTCTACACAAAATATTTCCTATACATGCATATTTCTATATAGAATATGTATTTACAGTTTTGATTAGTTACTAAATTTACTTAGTAAAAGGAAATATGTGGGTAGTTCCTTAACACAGTATATATGGCCAGTACCAAAAGCTAGCTAAATACTTATGGACATATTAGAAGTGTTCCCTCCAAAGTTGGGAACAAGATAGGATACCATCGTGATTGCTGTTATTTAACGATTGTTCTGGGGTTGTAGCCAGTGCAGTTAGGGGAGATCAAGAAATCAAAGCTATAGGGGCGCCTGGGTGGCTCAGTTGGTTGAGCTATTGCCTTCAGCTTAGGTCATGATCCCAGGGTCCTAGGATCGAGCCTTACATCGGGCTCCCTGCTCGTTGGGGGGCTGCTTCTCCCTGTCCCTCTGTTGCTCTGCCTGCTTGTGCTCTCTCACTCTGTCAAATAAACAAAAATCTTAAAAAAAAAAAAAAGCTACCAAAATAAGATAGAAACCATCACTTTGCTGATGATTTTTAAAAATTGTATTAATCATATTTATGGAAGATCTGTCCTTTATTTTTTTTTAAAGATTTTTTTTATTTATTTGTCAGAGAGAGAGGGAGAGAGAGCGAGCGAGCACAGGCAGACAGAGTGGCAGGCAGAGGCAGAGGGAGAAGCAGGCTCCCTGCTGAGCAAGGAGCCCGATGTGGGACTCGATCCCAGGATGCTGGGATCATGACCTGAGCCAAAGGCAGCCGCTTAACCAACTGAGCCACCTAGGCGTCCCTGTCCTTTATTTTTTGAGTAGAGGATAATTGTTGAATTCTCTCTCCTTAGATTTTTTAATATGATTAGTTATATTAATAGTTTTCTAACTTATAATTTGTTAGTTCATTGGTTTGGTTCAGAAAAAATGTCATTGTGTCTTCATAGGTATTTATTAATCATTATCATTTGTTTTCATCCCTTCCTTCATATTGGAAACTTTTCTTAAAGGGTAATTGGCATAACTCGTCAGTTGCAATCTGATATTTATTTTAAACAAGTATGTTTATGTTTGTATATTAAGTCTGGAATTTGTCAGATTCTTTTTACAGGGTGCATCTCTGGATCACAGGCCTTTTAACTTCTAATATTTAACATTTTATATTTTTATTTTCAATAAAAATGATTGTTTTAATGTATAGGAGTTTGTTTATGGCATATATATAAATAAGAGATAAAATTGATATTAAATTGTATGGCTGTTTCAGATAGAATATTTACTAATCTTAAGGAAAAAGTCATTTTAAATGTTACCCAGTGGAAGCTAAAATGTTTGTACATTATGATATATAATCTATAATCCTAAGCATGATTAAAACTTTCCTTGATAACTTGTCATCTTTGTGAATATCAGACTGGTGCCTTTTAAAAGGTAATTACATCTTCTGTGTCCTCCCGTCTAACTTGTTTGGCTTAGAAACCAAATGAACAAGAATGATATTAGTAATAGTAGATAAAAGCAATTATTGAACACTAACTACATACCAAGCACTGTGTTTTTTATGTTTTATTTTCATTTTATTTTCAAAATAGTTCACTGAGGTCTAAATACTATTTTTTTTAAGATTTTATTTATTTATTTGACAGAGATCACAAGTAGGCAGAGAGGCAGGCAGAGGGAGAGGAGGAAGCAGGCTCCCTGCTGAGCAGAGAGCCCAATGCAGGACCCTGGGATCATGACCTGAGCCGAAGGCAGAGGCTTTAACCCACTGAGCCACCCAGGCGCCCCTAAATACTATTATAGTAATTTTACAGATAAGGAAAAGGAGGCATAGAGATACCAAATCACTAGCCAACAGTCATCCACCTAAAAAGTGGTGGCATTGGGGCACCTGGGTGGCTCAGTGGGTTAAGCCTCTGCCTTCAGCTCAGGTCATGATCTCAGGGTCCTGGGATCGAGTCCCGCATCGGGCTCTCTGGTCGGCGGGGAGCCTGCTTCCTCCCCTCTCTCTCTCTCTCTCTCTGCCTGCATCTCTGCCTACTTGTGATCTCTTTCTGTCAAATAAATAAATAAAATCTTTAAAAAAAAAATGGTGGCATTGGAATTTGAAATCAGGCAGACTACAGTACAATCAGTACTTTTTTTTTACCAGTTTAGCCATACTGTCTTTTGCTTTTAAAACTTAAGACTTGTGTGTTACTAAGCTGAGAAAGCAGGATTCTCACATAAGTTTATATGGTATAAATAAGTTTGATTTTTGGGTTAATGCTCTTAACCTGTGGGACCTATGTATAAACTTCATGGAGTGGATTCAAAATGAGTGCAAACCTGAGGACACTTAATTTCCTGGGTAGTGTCCAGAACTTTAATAGGATTTTTAAAGGGTTCCATGACTCATAGAAGGCCAAACACCTGAATTACCTTATTCTTACTTTCCTTTTGGTTAGAGAGGTAGCCCTAAATTTTTTAGTTGTTAGTTTTAGGAACAATTTCATTTGTTTATTATTATCAAAACATAATGAAAACAATGGTATGCACTTAGTAATGAAATACTGCACATGTGAAGTATAGAGACAAAAGGAGGCTTCCTGCCATTGACTGACTATACTCTCTAGTTTAAACATGGAGAAATGAACCAGTTCATTCCCATGACCCTTCAAGCTCATGATTTGTGAGTCTTGCTGTTTGGAGATATATTTTTCCACAGTGAAATTTTGCTAAATTGAATTGAATTATGAGGTATCGCTAAAAATCCAGGAGCTAGGGACGCCTGGGTGGCTCAGTTGGTTAAGCGGCTGCCTTCGGCTCAGGTCATGATCCCAGCGTCCTGGGATCGAGTCCTGGGATGGAGTCCCACATCGGGCTCCTTGCTCGGCGGGGAGCCTGCTTCTCCCTCTGTCTCTGCCTGCCACTCTCTCTGCCTGTGCTCGCTCTCTCCCTCCCTCCCTCTCTGACAAATAAATAAATTTAAAAAAAAAGAGAGAGAGATTAAAAAAATAAATAAATAAATAAAATCCAGGAGCTAAATAGAAAAGTTGAGGGTAACTTAGAGTGCCACCAGTGGTACCAAGTGTTCATGATTTTCAAGCAGTTCCTGTATCAAATTCAAATATATCTGAGGTATATATTAGATAGTTTAGAAAAGTTATTTGTGATGTCTTTAAAAGTGACTCTACTATTAAGGTTTTTTTTTTTTTCCTTAAGTTACATATGTTAAAAAATTCTTTCTATTCTTCATTAGGGAAGTTTGGTTGGTTTAGTGGATTACCCAGATGATGAAGAAGAAGATGAAGAAGAAGAAACATCTCCCAGGAAAAGACCTCGTCTTGGCTCATAAAGTATTTAATGGGAACCCTCAGTGCGTGGTCTTACTAAAATGCTGCAACTGTTCAATGAGCTGAAAATCTGAATCAGAAAGCTTTCTCACTTGAACTTACAAATATACAAGGAGTAGCTAAAGAAACTCAGTCTATCAGCTAGGAGAGTTTAGTTCTGTAAAAAACCAGGCTTCCCAGGAACTTGATTGCTTGCTAGTAATTAAGGTGTTCGCCTTTCAGGCTGTCAAAAACAAATACAAAACAAACAAAAAAAAAGGTTAGTAACCAGAACCTGCGAGATAGCTTCTTCCTGAGGAAACTCTCAGGTTTGGGGATGGCTTGGGGGAGGGAACAAGGTTGATAAAATTATATTAAATGCAGGGTTGCTCCAGGGGGGTATCCGATCTAGAAACAATTACAAAACTTTAGTTACAAACCCAATAACATTACTTGTATAATGGTGCTGGCCATGTTGTTCTTTTAATCAGTTGCCTCTTTTTTAAAAAAAATTTTTATGAAAACCAAATTCAACTATCATAAAAATGAAGTTATGCTGTTGGGACCATTTTTTGAAGATTTAACAAATTCAGCCTTATAGGTGTTTGAAGGGAAGTATACTCTATGTTACAGTACATGTTGAGTTTTCTACACCAGGAATTTTCAGTGTGTATTTTGATGAAAACAAGCTGGATTCAAAATGGACGGTCTTCTTAATATAACTTTACGGCACTTTTAGAGATAACTGATAACAAGAATCAGTACAGTAGTATTTCAAAATGATCTTCTCTAGAAACTTGGGAGTGGATTAACAGAACGTTTCCAAATGTCTCCTGGTAGTACATACAATCTTTTATGCAAGATACTTTGAAGTCACTTTCTGCTTCGTTCATAAAGTTGTCTCTCTCCAGAGCTGCAGGCAAGGTTTAAAGTATAATTTATAAAGACTCACATACAAAAATCAGTGCTGAATTAAGTGGCATTTAATATCTAGAGGCCATTTTGATCCGAGAAGTTACTTCAGTATCAAAGTCAGTATGCAGCACATGAAGTTTTTCCATAAACAAACAAGGATGTAATATGAAAGCTGCTTTTTTTAAGAGTAAAAGCACATTCCATGTACGTAAATGAATTTAAGATAAGTTGAGGCGAACAGTTAAGAGGTTTTATTTTTAGAACAGCAAGTTAACTGTAAATATTTTAATGTTAGTTTGCTCATCTATGATCTGAGATCATGCTGAAGTAAGAAAAACATCCCCCAAACTAAATATCATACATTGGGAAAAAATTAAAAACCAACCTAAAAACAGGAATTCCAGCCATAATCTTCAGATCACCCTTGTAATGTGTTATGGGTCCATTTTTCCTGGAATAGCTTAAACTGAAGCAGTTTCCCCTGTTTTGGAGATTTTGTAGTTATTTTAATTTTGGCTATTGTTTGGAAAAGATGGGCTGTCTGTGTAGATATGAAGTATAGTTTTTCCATAAAACAGATGTTTATTTTGTATTAAAAATACCACTGTACTTGTTTTACACCATTTGTATACATGTGGTGATATTAATGCTGAACTGTAAAATTCAGGAATTAAAATGTGACCCTGTAATTCTATGATTGTTGCTTTTGTTTGGTTTGTTGTAAATATAAGTTAACTCCATTTTGAGATTTGTCCATTTTATAGTTATCTTTTAAAAGCCAATAAGTTATCCATAGATATTTATTATAAACCACTAAGTCCTACACCAATCTGAATGAAATAATTCTAAACAAACAAAGACTGACTGCACTTTAAGAATTACTGATTTTACTTACAGAAGGTGTGCCTTGGGCAAATGAAGTCCCAGCACCAAAACATCACAGCGTGGGGCTAGTCTCAACTCTTTGATTAAAAGTACACATAATGAAAAAGACCTTCCACTTTATAAGGCAAGTGATTCAGGATAATTTAAACTGAGATCAGTAAAGTTACCATCTGAATACGGTTTTTTTCAAGCAAGTTCTGTGAAGCCCCTTTTACTTTTAGCTCTTAATAAATTTCCTCTTGTCATCTAAGAAGCCCAGGCCTAAAGCATTTCCCTATTTACTCTTGACTCTTCCTGGTTAAGTAATTTTAAAGTTCCAGTAGGAAGTATTATCTTTATACCTTATGAAGAGTTTCTTTAATTTTCCTTTCTGAAGAATTACGAGTCAAACCTTTAGATCATCATCATCTTAGGAACCTTATCACAGAAATGTGAATCTTTTGTTGACTTAGAGGATAACAGTTTTCATGGTACATATGCTCACCCACAATGATATGAAAACAGGGCTTATAATATCCCTTGAAAGAATAACTATTAGATTTCCACATGTTAGCTGCCGTCTTAATGACTACCCTCAGGCAGATCAGGATTTTTATATCTCTATCTTCACTCAGTGAACCAAGCCAGAGCCCACATTTGTATGCCTGAGGTTCTCTTAAAATTATATCTGTAAACATGTATCCACTATAAAAACTATTTTTAATAAAAAGTTACATGAAACAGATTTCTGTGTTTTAATCACTAGTTTTTCTTCTTGTCCATCTAAAGTGATGAAATGTGACAAAAGTAAAGTAATGCTGGTTTTTCTCTGCAGGTTGAAGATTGGAGCTAAACAAATTTTGGTATCCCTTTCTAAAAGTTTGTAACTGTAGATTTAAAGAGATAAGACAATTAATTAAACTTCAGGAACAACCCATAACTAGAAAAGGGTGCTTGTTGGATGACAATACAGGAAGTTTTCTGAAAGAAGGGTCTCCTATTCCGGTTCTCTCTAAGGAGCCAACCACAGAAAACCATCTAGGACCCCTTCACATAAAAAAGACCTATACCCATGGCTGCATTTCCCTCAGTATTCAATGGTTCCCATTATCTTTTTTTAATGGTAGCTTTTCTATAAAGAGCGAGTGTATTTAACATCCTTCACATCCATTTTCCAAGTGCTGTTTGCTCCTGCCCAGGATAACTGGTCTTCTGACTGGATTTCCTTATACTTGGTATACCCACAATTCTAACTCACCCACTCTCCATACAGCACCTATACATTTTTTTTTAAGTGAACATTATGATGTAACTTTTCTGCTTTAAAACTTTACAGTGACTTCCTCCTGCCATAATAAAATTTAAAATCCTCACATTCCCTACAAGGCCCTGCAAATCAGTCTCCCACGTATCTCCAACTTCATAGGCCAGCCTTCTGCCCTCATTCTGTGTATACTCATCATACTGCCTGCTCCTCCTAGCTGCTTCCTCCTTTCCTGCAACAGGACCTAAGTTGTTCCTTCCCATTTCTCCCTGTAACGAGCCTTCCAATCAGCTAACGCATGGCTTTCTCAAGGAGGCTTGGCCAGCGCTGCTTATAATACTGCACTTTGCCCTTTGTACACTTGGCTCTGCGGGCTGCCTTCTAGCCCCTTGAAGGCAGGGTCTCTGGTGATCTAGTTGATGACTGTATCCCCCACACCTGCACAGTGCTTAGCACAAACAATAACCAAGCTGGAATGAATAAATGCACTATCAGTTCTCTATACCCTCTCAGCCCAAGTAGCTGCCTTCCCCACCACACCCTTTACCTCAAAAGTTTAAGAACGAGCTTACATTTGCATTTACAAACACAAGTATTTGAAACTAACAGGCTCAGTTTAAGGATTAAATAATTTATTTTTAAGAAAATTTGAACTTCTGTTTTGCTAAATTGTTTTTAAAATTACTTATTAATAACTTCTTCTTTAAGTTTCTCTGCAAGCAATCTCCTCCTTAGTAATGTTTGCTTCTCCTCTGCTGTCATTTCTGGTTTCTCTGTCATTTCCTTAAAAAAACAAACAAAAAAAAAAACAAAAAAAATTGGCTATAGTATAAGATGGGTTCATTTGTCTAAAATTCCCAGCATACTGCCTCAAAGAGCATTTTCAGTAAATAAAAATGTAAAAGCCACATGTGCACTGGGTTCCCTATATCTCTTCTCAGCAAAAATCTCTTCTTAGGGAAAAAAGCCTCTTGAAGATGGTGGCGAGGGTGCTGTTGCTGCTTTGTAAAATACACTGCTGACTCTTAAGCACCCAGAGCAGGGCAAGTAAAGAAAAAAATGCATAATGAAACTGCTATCATTTCAACCTCACAAAATCCTCGTATCATAGCCACCTCCCTGCCAGAAAAAACTGAACAGGTGCTATACTAGCGGGGAGGTTACTATGACTGCATCTATAAGCAACATTCATTATCAAGGCTGTCTTGCACACATTCTGATTTTGACTATTCCACCTCTAAATCTGTGGTTTGACACACTAAAGCCAGCCATACCTCTACCTCCCCAGCAGGTTTTCCTTTCTGCTCGGAATTTTGTATCTGCTTAGTCCTCATATCCTTTCTCATGGACATCAACTTATCTCTCTTCTGCTTGAGGTAGCGCTCTCGCTGTCGGAGCTCTTCTGTTCCAAGCGTTGATAAATTCTGGGTCAAAAAAGAAAAGGAACTATTTAAATTCAAGTCCACATAATAAGCGCCACAGGTAAACACTGGCTGATTCAACTCAAAATTTGAGTTCAAGATAATAACAAAAGCCCAGTGTATGGCTGTTTACATTGTTCCTAGTACTTTGTCATTCTGTTCATTCTTACAAAGTAATGTGTTTTACTTACTGCTATTGGTCCTTCAATGCTTGCATGTTCTAAGCCAGGGATCTTCAGGCCTTTTTGTGGGAAGGAGGAAGTTTGGGGCAGCATTTCCAGCTTTCTTGCCGAAGGTTGTACTGACTGATTAGCAAAATGCACTTTAACTTCTGGCAGTAATTAGATAGATACCAATTAGAATATTATAAGCAATATCCAGTATTGGTTCACCCAAATGCCTAGTGTGTTTTTTTCTTCTCACTTTCCGCCCCCCCCCCCCTTTAAATCAACACACACTGATTCAATGTCTATATTGTTTCAAGCATTGGGTGAGAACAATAAACATGGTCTCTGTCCTCAAGGAGCTTGAACTACTGTTACTCATGAATAAGGACATTTCAACAAATGCCAAGCTCCTGCTATTTGGCACAACAGTTACAAGAAGTATAATTCTTATCTAAAGATTAGAACTACACTATACTGTATTACAGTATTGCCACATAAGCTAAATAAACACGACACTAAAATCCCTCACTGGCAATGTAACTGGTGCCAAACTTTTGCTTACAGAAGAAACTGTAAGTGACCCTGTATATTTTCAGAACAATGAAGTTAAAGCTACAATTTTTTGGACTGGATGAGTAAGTGCCAAGAATATCATTAATTTTTGTTTGTAATACACACTAAAGATAACTTTAATAAACCTAATGCTGTAAGAAAATGTAAAGATTTTAAAGTTAAGTAGAACTTAGAAGCAGACCAAACAGAGCACTCAATATTTTTCATTTGTTTGGTGACTGTGCTAAAAGACAAGATTAACATGCTAATTGCTTTTCTGAGCCATTTTTTATTATAAGACAAGGCGATTTCTTTTAAGATAAAACATTTTCAGGTTAAGTACCTGAACTATGAAAGCAGAGTGAAACAAGAAAAGCATCAGATAAAAATGATAGCAGGAACTAAAACGAGGATGGGTGAGCATAATACACATGCCTCAAAATGTTTAAAAATCTTGATAGCAAAGTGAAACCGGAAATAAAACTCTGCATGAGCAAAAAATTTGCCAGAGGACCACTGCTTCAGCATGGAGTGAGCACACTGATGGCAGTGCCAGGGAGGTTGGAAGAAGAAACGGTCTTCAGGCTCCTGGACAGTAATAAAGTCTCTGTAGAAGAGATGAGGCTGTAGCTAACCTCCAACCAGCGTAGAAAGGGAGCTACAGAACTTAGAAATAAAGACACACTCAAGCAAGTTGGTCGCTACCAGCAAGAGTTAAACATGCCATTCTTACTGATGGTGACTTCACATAGAGGTAGGCTTAGCCCCCAGATACAGAAGCACACAGCAGAAGAAGGGACAATTCCATTTATTTCTGAGGAGGGCGAATCCCAGGCACATAAGCATTTATGTTCAATTCATGAACTCGTTCTAGATAGTTCTTACCTGGAATTTATTAGCTATGAACAACCTGTATATTCTCACTCACATCTAGAGAGGAAACTACTTGAAACCAAAATACTTAAGCTTCGCTGATTTCTAGGAATAGACAATCAGACAACCAGAAAGCTTAAAGAAAGATCATCTTATCTTTGGCAACTCTTTGCACCAGTCTGAGAACAGATGCTATCCATTTCTAGCAGGAACTAAGGAAACAACATGAAAAAAATGAATTAAAAAGGAAATCGGACTCCTTTTTGATTCTTCCCAAATTAGGTCTTCAAAATGGACTTCTACCACTGTGCCTGAAATGATTTCCTGGAATATCAGATATACTCATTTTTTAAATATAGAATAGTTTTGAAAACTGAAGTCATTACTCTAGAAATTATCTGCTATATGTTCTGTACTACCTACATGCATACCTGAGTTATATGTGGTTGGCTTAATAGTCAGATAAGGAACTAGACAAAGCAAATGTATTCAGATTATGTCAGACACAAGACTGAAATGTGTGTACTTAGGTCTGTACAAAACAGAAAGTTAAGTTTGAGCCAGCAAATTAAAAAAGAGCTCAGACAAAAAGAGGAGATGCTTTCATAAATACAATTCAAATGAAGTTATTCTACCTAGAATCTGATCATGAAAAAAGAAAAATGGTTAAATTTGCTAGGAAGAAAGAAGCAAGGTAACTTCATAAACCTGCTTCTGTTTCATATGCCCCATTGTTTTATCAACTAAGTACAGTTCCTTAAAATCAATGGGTAAACATTAAGCTCATTTTATCTCAATTATAAAATCTCTTCAAAACTAAAATGTAAAAGAACACAAGATTTGGAGGCAGAAGACCAAAGTAAGTTATAGTTTTACCACTTAAAAGCTCAGTGGTGGGGCGCCTGGGTGGCTCAGTGGGTTAAGCCTCTGCCTTCGGCTCAGGTCATGATCTCAGGGTCCTGGGATGGAGCCCCACATTGGGCTCTCTGCTCAGCGGGGGAGCCTGCTTCCCCCTCTCTCTCTGCCTGCCTCTCTGCCTACCTGTGATCTCCCTATCAAATAAATAAATAAAATCTAAAAATCAATAAAAGTTCAGTGGTTTTGGACACGTTACTCAGCTTCCTGGAATTTCTTCTAAAACAAAAATAATAAACATAAAAATAAGGATCATATCTTATGGGTGTAGCTTTTTTTTTTAAATGAGAAAAGGACATTTATTTAAAACCAGAGAAATGCGTGACAACATGAACTCAATTCATGATCATGACTCAAGTTCTGTTTCAGAGTTACTTGTTTTCTTATAAAGAAAATCAGAAAGAATTGAAAATGGATTTGCCATATATTGTACAAATTCATCCACTAACATTTTCCACAAGGATTCTCATCAATTTTAGTTTCAATATTTCCTGACAAAACATCTGGATAAACTGGCTACTTCTTGTTTTTCCTAGTTATGCCTTAATTCGTTAGGAAAATAATTTACCTTTCCAAGTTCTGCTTCTAACTCACAAACACTATATAACTGTGGTCACGGAAGAGAACACAAATGCTACGTGAACGTATCTTGGAGGCTGTGGCCATGGCACAAAGGCTGGTGACTCCCTCAAGGGATTTCACTCGTTGCTCTGAGTTCCAGGCTTCACTTAAGAAATCTGGGGACTACACCCTCTCTGACAGCTGAGTATTTCCTACCTCCACCCTCCATAGCTAAATTTAAAAAGAATTTTAAATACCAATGGCCATTCAACACTCCCTCCCAGGGGTTTTGAAGGTTAAGTAGGTATGAGAAAGTAACACACTCTTTATAATGTTTATGTATCCATCTTGTTAGAGAAAGTTCAACCTTACCTGAGGGTGGGTGTGCAACATGTTCACCATCCCCTTGGGAATTCTTCATTTTTGCAGTTTCATTAGCATGCATGGGAGGCTCTTCTGTTTTAACCTCTGAGAACTTCAGGAATCAATAATACATGATACAATTTTAAAAAGTTTTTTAGATTAATTTTGACTAATTCACTATTTAAGAGATCCAAAGACGTTACTTTAAAAAAATATATTGTCCACTAAATAGACAATGAACAGGAGATTTTCCAAAGTTTTTAAGAACTTTCTTGCATTTTGTATCTTTTATTTTTTGAGGTAGATAAACATTCTCATTTCAAATCATGCACTGCTAAGAATAAGTAAGTAGTATATTTAGAGGACTCTGGACTTAACAAGAAGTTAGGTTCAAACCCAGGCTTCACCCTTACTACTCATGTGACCGTGAGGAAAAATACTCTAATAAGAGAAAGAAATCCACTGAATTATAAGGTCCCCACCCTGGTTGAACTGCCATTTTGTTGTAAAACTTACATTGACCTTGCGGGCCCCCCCCCCCCCCCCAAGGGGAACTTACTTAAAAGCAAGTCCGGGAAACCCGTCCCAGGTAACAGCCCAAATACAAGGGTGGGTCAGGCCAGGTGGAGACATTCAATCAGTGGGGGTGCATACTCTCTCCTGGCTACCAAGGTGAAGGGCTAGTTTCCATGGCTACTGTGGGGTGAATTGTAATTCAATTAGCCACCACAAGGCCTTTGCTCTATAAAAGTTAGTCCGGAAAGCAGGGGGTGGTCATCCTCTCTGTAAGGGGCAGCCCCGACCAGTCTGTTTGACAGTGGGTTTGATTCTTGATGCGAAATAAAGCTTTGCTTGACCTTCCCTTTGTATCAGTCTCGCTCCTTTAATCACGGACCCATTTTGGGGGTATAACATATACCACTACACCATGGTATGCCTGAAGAAGCCACAAATGGATTTATTTCCATTTCTAAAATGGGATAGTATATTTAAACCAAATAAATCATTTAAATCTTGGGAAAAACTAAGTAAATTGATAATTTGTTTTTCTTAAAAACAGAGGAAAATCTAATCACGTGCAGATTATTAGGTAACTCATGTCATATGCCCCTATATTCTGGGTAAAAGACACAGGATGATTCTTTACCATACTATCGGCTCTACTCTTCTGTGTTTGAAAATTTCTAAAATAATAAGTCTTTTTTTAAAAAGTATTTAAAAAAACATACATATAACCCCTAAAGCATAGTATTATTTAAGAAGTCACATATAGTTTGCTTATAAACCAGAGAGTTAATACTAATGTCTTCTGACAGCAGTTTTGAGCTGATATCTGTTCTATACTCTTAAAACATTTTTTTTATTTTATTTGGGGGCACCTGAGTGGCTCAGTTGGTTAAGCATCTGCCTTTGGTTCAAGTCATGATCCTGGAGTCCCAGGATCAAGTCCTGCATCAGGCTCCCCACTCGGCGGGGAGTCTGCTTCTCCCACTGACCTCTCTCCTCAAATTTTCTCTCTCTCTCTCACAAATAAATAAATAACATTTTTAAAAAATTTTTATTTTTATTTATTTGTGAGAGAGAGAGAGAGAGCACAAGCAGGGGAGCAGCAGGCAGAGGGTGAAGCAGGCTCCCCACTAAGCAAGGAGCCCAATGCGGGACTTGATCCCAGGACCCTAGGATCATGACTTGAGCCAAAGGCAGATGCTTAACCAACTGAACCACCTAGGCATCCCTGTTCTATACTCATGTTAAAAAATATAGCACCTATCAATTGTACTCAATTTACTTAAAGATACATAAATCACCTCTTAATGCTACATCATCTCTATTCCTTCTGTTCTTCATGGGGCACCTTGCAGTACAATGAGGCTTTTCAAAGACAGTGCATGATACAAGGATGTATCATAGTGATTGAAGGGAAAAAAGGAAAATGACTTTCAAGTGACCAAGAAACAGTTTATATTCTGTTTCCCTTTCCCTTCAGAGAAATTTGGGAAAACAAAGGAAGAGGGGAAGGAATAATTAGTAGCTTCCTTCACCTCAGCTGGATACATGTTTAATTTGTCCTTAGGAAAGATTAGGCACTTTATGGAAATAGTTCTTAATGGCAGAACAATATGCCAGGGAATATCTTAACTGACTCAATCTACTTGAGGCTGATCACGTTAAAGTCTGCAGGAGGCCCTCAAGGGTAACTGCAGTTGCTGTTTCTAAACAGTAAAGGAATCAAGGAGAGGGAGAAAGGAAAATATTATTCTCAATTGTCTCTTATTTATAAAATTAAGGGGAATTTTCATAAGGAATAATATGACTGATATTACAGTTTTTTGTAGCTAATCTCAGTGTTTATTGGGTACTTAAAAGGTAGGTTGCTGTGTGGATTATAAAGTGAAAATGGTTATAAAGTCACACGCAAATGCCTAGAACTGCTAAAAGAATATGATACTCGGAGGAACCGTGTAGTTCCACATAAGCAGCAAAACTTAGGTATAAACCGAAGAGGTAAGAGCGATGAGGGGCATCTGGCTGCTTGGTCAGTACAGCGTGTGACTCTTGGTCTGGGGGTCATGAGTTTGGGCCCTGTGTTGGGCGAGTTTGCTTAAAAAACAAAGGATAATGGCAATGAAATACGTCTGTTGTTATACTAATATGTGCTGTGGGCACCTGCTTTTTTCTCTTCCTTTCTTCCTCCTGGTCATATTCCTCTTTTGATTTTCTGAAATATACAAAAATAAGGCAGAGAAGTAAATTTTCTTTCTTGGTCAAAGAACCAACAAGCAACATGCTAAACTAAGCTCACAACATGTGCAAGGAATCTTGGAAACCAAGATGGAAATAATCAGACTTTTCTTAAAGCAACTTAGAATCAACTGAGAAAGAGATACATAATAGGCACACACAGCATAATATAGTAACATAAACTACAGGTTCACCCACTTCTTCTGGAAATGTGAACGACCCTTACCTGAACAAAGACCTACAGATTTGAAATCATAAACCCAAATCTGATTGGCAAATCTGATCTCTCACTTTAAAGTGATAAGATCCATCTCTCCCCTCATTTTAGTTTTTCCAGGGGCACCAGAGCTATCACAAAGCTCTCCTGATATCATTACGCCAAAGCCCTATCAGTTGCTGTGAACTGCTCACTGAGGGCCTCCGATTTAGGAAAATAGCCAAGTCAACTCTCATTCATAACAAAGTTTTACTACTTTACAGAGCACATTCCCCTCAAAAGCCTTTAGAAAATAGTGTCTAAAAGTACAAGGCTGATTAATCTTCAGACCACCAATCAACCAACAAAAGCAACCAGCTCAAGTCAAAACTACCAATCCTCTAAACCTATTAACAATTTCCTTAACTCTTCAAACCTATAAACTCAAAGCATTCTATGTTGTCTCAGGCTCCCATCTGCCCCTGCTGTGGAAAATAGGATCTGACTGGAAGAGGCTGGGTTTACCAGCACATCTGCCTCCCTCCCCACAACTACTCAAATCCCCTGGAATTAAGCACTAAGTCATGGCGCTCCTTCCATAGTTCCCCACTAGACCCATCCTCCCAATCACCATCCTGCCTTGTCCTCCCTTCTGCTCTGGAGCTGAGGACAAGGTGGATAGGGGTAGAACTACAGGATGCTAGAAGACAGTCATGTGTGTGGTTAGAGTTGAAGAGAAAGGAAGGGCTCCCAAAGGACCAGGCTGGATTCTGCAGATGACACAATGGCTGTTAAGTATCCTTCTGCCCTAAGCTTCTACATTCTCAAAGGAGATTTAAAAATTAGGTACTGCAATTGTTGCTCCCTTCCAAAACTGCCAGAGGGGACAAGAGATGACAGGCCCAAGGAAAAAAAGAAATGCTCCTTTAGTGGCCTGCACACTCCATACCAGGCATCTGGCTGAGAATCACATAAGTGAGGTAAAGAAGAGACCAGCAAGACAGTCATCTGGGATGGGCACTTCCCACTGTCTACTTTTCCCTTGCAGGTTACCTGCCACCCTGACAGCTATTTCGTCTGTGGAATGTGAATGTACAGCCTCCTGCTGTTAGACACCTGGAATGAGTCACCTCTAACTCCAGGGTCCCGAAGCCATGGAGTGTCTTGTCACCAGGCTGGGTCTACTGGCTGGTTTCCTGTTCCCATGAAGGGATGGAAAGAAGCCCCTCCCATTTAGGCTGATATGGTATGAGGCACTTGAAAACCATTTTTTCTGTGCATTAAAAAACGTTATACATAGTTATAAACAAATACAATGATATATCATTTTTATGGTTTTTCAGTAGAGAATTTACTTTCACGAATTCATAATATTATGAAGGTAGAAAACATACACAGATCATGTCACAATATTAGTAATGATTCATTCAAAAAATAATTAAAGAAGGATACCTAAGAACTTCCCTCAGGATTTTCATCTCTTCCTGTTCAAGGTCACTGACCATATCCGAACCATCTGTTAAGCAGTCAGGTAATACACCTGTTCAAAATCAAAGACCACACAAAAGAATATGAACTCCACTGAAAACATTTATTGCTCACTATTCTAACTCATCAAAAAGTACAAATAAGTTGATTAACAGTTCACTTAAAAATGTTCTAAGCTATTATCTAATTATTATATTTTTTACTTTTTCTTGTTTTACAGAATCAGCCCCACCTAAATACCACAGTTTTATCTAGAAATTCTCTTAGTAATTATTTGTATTACCCATTAAAAGTGACCATAAAACAGCAATTAAAATTAGTTAATATAAACTATCACCCCCTGTAATCATCTACAGTCTGAGGATAGACCACTGAAATCATTAAGCTCCTAATTATGAAAGTATGCTCTCAGAAGTATCCCTTAAGGATGAGAAGAGTTTACAAAACAAAATATAAAATATTTTGTTAATTTAAACAGGATGTTAATATGCTTCATTCATGCTACAGCAAATCAGCAAATGCTACTGAAAAGGGTCCTGCTTACTACATTGGAAAAAGCATGGTGCTAAGCACTCAGGGGGAATATAAAGATGAAGAAAACTATCTCTGCCCTTGGAGCTTCTATCCAGATATTGGGCCAATAACTATAAACCAGGGCAGTACCAACTTCAGTCCAATGCAAATAATAATTCATGGCAAGTAATTTTAAGTACTGGTTGAATTTACTTTATTACCTACATCTTCCTAAGAAGCAGGTAGACTGGTAATCAGTGTTCTATTCATATCTTTTTTATTAGTATAGTCCCACAACATCAGCAGCATGTGTCTTAATTTTTACCTTCCATTTCTTTATCCACAGATGACTACGGGATTTTCAATCTGCTCTAAATTAAAGTAGCTTTATTATTCTAATCCCCTTGATGTTTAACTTGCAGATTCACATGAGGTTGTAGGAAATAATACAGAGAGAGGTTATGCATGCACCCTTTATTCAGTTTCCCCCCAACGGTAACATCTTTTTTTTTTAAGATTTCATTTATTTATTCGACAGAGATCACAAGTAGGCAGAGAGGCAGGCAGAGAGAGACAGGAGGAAGCAGGCTCCCCACTGAGCAGAGAGCCTGATGCGGGGCTCGATCCCAGAACCCTGAGATCATGACCTGAGCCGAAGGCAGAGGCTTTAACCCACTGAGCCACCCAGGCACCCCCCAACGGTAACATCTTGCAAAATACAGTGTGGCATCACAGCCAAAGAACTGACATCTATAAACTGATCAATCTCAAGTGCATTTTTGTACTTTTTCCAGTCAAAAGATACACAATTAGTATTCTCTGGTAGTATTTCTGAGGAAAAGTAAAAGAACTAAGAAAAGAATGATGTAACAATATGCAGTGCTTCAAAACCATCAAAATAATACTCTGATTTGCATTTCCCCAAAATTCTTTGATAAAATATAACAAAGAATCCAGAGAGCCTTTGAATTATTCTTACCAAGACAATTTTCAAATGGTCTGCAGTTTTGAGTACACTCAACATTACTCTAAGGTACTAACTCCTGTATCTAAGTTAAGCAACGTTCTTAAATGCAAGGATTAAAAATGCTATGGCAGGGGGTGCCTGGGTGGCTCAGTGGGTTAAGCCACTGCCTTCGGCTCGGGTCATGATCTCAGGGTCCTGAGGTAGAGCCCCGCATAGGGCTCTCTGCTCAGCAGAGATAATGCTTCCTCCTCTCTCTCTGCCTGCCTCTCTGTCTACTTGTGATCTCTCTCTGTCAAATAAATCTTAAAAAAAAAATGCTATGGCAGAAACAAAGTATTAGATTCTAGTTAAAGGTAAGCCAACATTCCCATCCTGTGGTTTGATACCAGCACTAATCTGCATCATTGCCTCATCCTCCCTTGCTAATAGAACCCAGATTTGTTTAACAGGCAGCCAAGTACTTAGAGACTGAGCCCTACTCCACCACAGGAGAGTGACTCATGATAATGGTCTCATTTTCCATGCCAGAGGGTTTAAGAAAAGCATGTGACCCCAATCCTGACCAACAGGACCTGAGGGGGAAGCTTCTGCAAATTTTGTCTTGCTATCAAAAAGAGATGTAGGAGAAGAAATATATCCCCTTTCTTCGTGAGACATCATTGAGTCTCATCCAATGCAGCTAGAGGGCAATCAGAAGAGAAGATCCTGAGAAGAACAGAGTGTAAAGATGGAAAGTGTCAGCGTTCTTAATAATATCACGGAGTTGCTAACTTAACATGGACTGTCTTCCTTCTCCCCTTCCTCTGGACTTCTTGTTCTGTGGGGATCGATTCTTACTGCTTAGGACATTTTCACTGAGGCTTTTTCTGCTCACTGCAGCCTGAGGCGATATCCAGCTGATACAAGCTATATGTACTTCTTCCCTTTGTATTAAAATCTAAATGAGTTTCCAGTTAAATTCCAAACTGAAAACATATGGAGTGTCAATACTAAGTTCACCAGCTCTTTTATCAAAACTGATCCCCCCAAAACAATTTTAGCTATAACATAAAATAATTATTCGCACCCTCTAACCTACAGGTCAGAATAAAGCATAATTTCAGGAACATTCAGAGAAAAGGATTTTGTAAAGCAAACCATGGTAAAAAGACAGACTGTTTCCCAGACTGACTTACAAAAAAGCAACAGTACAGTGTCATCCATCGTTCAGAGTTAGGGTGATGTTATCTCCTACCCATAGACGTCAGCTCTCTCACCTGCTGTGAAAAGCATTCTAGAATTTTACAGGACAGTTATGGTGGTACTTGGTCTCTAAGAGATAGTCTCTACTCTAATGATACTAATGAGAGGAGAATCCACAAGGACCCTGCTTGCCCTGCAACAATAGAAGCTTCTTGCTGCATGTTCCAGACCCTTAAAAGCAAACAGTACAACTGAACTATAGCTCTCACATCTTCAAGAAGCAATTTTAAAACAGGTCCTGCTGCCAAACCATTAAAGAGTATATAGGCATGGTCAAGAATATCAGTGCAGTCTATTGAGCTAAGGAACACATAGGTATTAAGGTCAGGTTACTACAGCCAGAAAACTGAAAGGCAGTTAAGAATCTGGATTGAATCTGGATTGAAAAGGAGATAGTACAGTAAGAAGAAATACGGTTAGAAACACATGTTTCAAGTCAAAATGTCAAATGTAATTTGAATACACAAGACGGAAACAAAAGCAGGAAAATCTAAGGACAAACTGAAATTAGACAAGAGTCAGGGAAGAGAGTAACTAAAGAGGGCTATGAGGGCTTTGAGTTCAGTTTTCCTTTCCCTGACAGTAGTGCAGTCATACCTGCCCATTGTCCTAGAACAGTTCTCAGTTTTGTCCCAGAACCAGCAGCATCACCTGGGAGCCTGTTAAAAATGCAAAGCATTCAGTCCCACCCCAGGCCCACTGAATCAGAAGACGGAAACAACCATATGTGTTTCAACAGCCCTCCAACAACTCCAAAAAGCTCACTAACGCTGGAGAGCCACTGTCTCCTACCTACAAAGGTCCTATCATAAGCCAGACAAAAAAGACTAGTCACCTTCTCTTCACAGTAACTAAAACTGTGACCATTCAAAAATTCTGAACTTCGTAAACAAAATGGTTAGGAAGAAAAATCAAGCTCTCTGAGACCTAAAACATCATTAAATCAAATTCTGGTCTGCTTTCTTTGAGATGGCAAACACAAACTGATCAGGCAAGTTTACATTCTTGAATCTCTTCAGTCAGCAAACTTGAAATACATTTATACAAAGCAGCTACATTTAAGACCATAGTAGAATCAGAATAGTCAAAACTGCAAAACAAACAAAAATTTAGCACTTAGATTTCTAAATTCCACATGTTACCATTTCTCTCTTGAATTATTCGAATGGCTTGCAGCTGCATTTCGATGTTTTTCTGGACCATCATTGCTTTAAAGATAGTAAAATCTTCTGCTGCCAACACAGGTTGCAAAATGGCCTATGGAAAAGAAATCTGGAAGTTAAGTGAAGATTCAAGTTTTAAAACTATTTCCACACACTCAGATCATTTCTATGGCAAATCATTTCTATTAATTCGAGAATGCTGTAGTAGTACTTATGTCAGATGACTCAAGAGGAAAATTTAAGATTCTAAAAGCCTTTAATGTAAGACTCTCCCAACCCCCAGGCCTCCAAAAAGCTAAGGCTGACAACGGTAATATATTTTCCAAATGAGCCAGTGCTGAGTAACTCTGAAAAAAAAAACACAGAAATTAGGCTTAGTTTTTTAAGGTTACCACTTCAGTATCTGGATTTGCAGATACTGCAAAAATAACAGTATCTTTTTGTAGCCAAAATAACAATATCTATTTGGTTTTATTTCTATCACCTGAAATTTACTGTGAATAATAAATCCTAAGTACAAAATTATCCCTTAATAGTTGAATAAAAGTCAATGCAAAAAAAAATGGAGTCTGGAAAATAAGTGTAATGAGATATTAATAATGTGAGAAGACAACTGTCCTATATGTACAAAGTTTCATGCAAGAGGTAAGTTAGAAATTATGGTGTGAAATCATTTTCTGGAAGAAACAACAAATGTGATAAATTAAGGGGAAAACTAAAGGTGTCTTCCATGGAGACCCAAATTAACACTTTCCTAACTACAGGGGGCTATTGCCACTTCCCAAGCTAATCAATAATAAGTAGAATAAGATTTGCAATGGGTGAAAACCCAGGAGAAAACACCCAAATTTAATGCACCAGACTAAAATCTTATTTCAAGCTTTCCATGATATTAATGTAAAAGCTGAACACACACAAAATCACGCATAGGCAACCAAGGGTGTGCTATTGTTCACCAAGCAGGCTGCAGCAATACATCAGACACATCAACCAAAGCTCCGTCAAAGAGGAAGCAAAGAGGAAGGAGCAATCAGCTCCTTCAGCAATCAGCTCACCAGACAACTGCAGTATATCGCAAAGCAAAGCAAAATGTAAGAGCAGCTCTCGGGGGCGCCTGGGTGGCTCAGTCATTAAGCGTCTGCCTTGGGCTCAGGCCATGATCCCGGGGTCCTGGGATGGAGCCCCACATCGGACTCCCTGCTCAGTGGGAAGCCTGCTTCTCCCCCTGCCTGTACTCTCTCTCCCTCCCTCTCTCTCTGTCAAATAAATAAATAAAATCTTAAAAAAAAAAATGCATCTCTCTCTCTGTGACATTTATGAGGAGTCAGCTGTAGAAAAAAATGATGGAGAGTTTCTTCCCCCTAAAGTCACATGCACCGTTCAAAAGACCCACAGCAGGGACTAGCAGCTAGGCTTGACTGTGACTGGCAACCCAAAGCTCAGTATTGAAACCACTTGTGGACAGTCTCTGTGATAGATTAGTCATGTCTGCCAAGACAACTTTATGGGATTATGTTCCCACCTAACTTTGTTCTGGGGCTTCCTAGACTTCATATTAGTGATATTAAGGACTTTATCCCCATCAGTAATAAACTCTTGAAGGGCAGTCCTACTAATAGCAATGTATCAACTGGAGCTTCTAATAGCAAGTCAGAGTTAGAGTTACACACTTAATGTGTACCTTGAAGCATCTAAGAAATGCATATTCCTAAGACTTGCCCTAAACATAATCAATCTAAATTTTTAGAGGACAGGTGCCCATGTATCTCCACAGATAATTCTTATAACATTAAAGCTCGAGAACCACTGACACACTGGAAGAAAATGAGCCCTTGATATCAAAAGCCATTTCCAGCTTACCCAAGTACCAGCTGTGTGACTCTGTGTGACTTTTTTTTTTTAAGATTTTATTTATTTATTTGACAGGCAGAGATCACAAGTAGGCAGAGAGGCAGGCAGAGAGAGAGGAAGAAGCATTATCCCTGCTGAGCAGAGAGCCCTATGCGGGGCTTGACCCCAGGACCCTGAGATCATGACCCGAGCGGAAGGAAGTGGCTTAACCCACTGAGCCACCCAGGCACCCCTGGGCATGTCTTTTAGTCCTCTGAGCTTAAGTTTCTTCATCTGCAAATTGGTACTATAATAATAATAGTAATACAGTGTTTTGTTGAATCTAAACCCCCAGACTAGTAAAACAAGGCTTTACTTCTTGCACCAACTAGAAAAGAAAAAAACCCCATCAATTAAATTATAACATGTCTTTTAGTGTAAAATACATTCTCATTTCAGAGGTATTACAATATGAAAAATTAGCATTTTAGCATGAAAGAAATACAATCATAACTTTCTGGCTGGGTGTTGGAATTAAATAAGATGAGAAGGCACTTTTTAAACTGAAAAATACCTACAAAAGTAATTGTTCTGATCCTGTTGAGGCTGGTTAAATATCAAAATGGTGCACTAAACCTGTCAACTTTACAGTAGTGGGATTCTTCCAGCTCAAGGAAATGGATAAGAGCTTCTGCTAAAGGCATTTAGAGGAACTAAATACAAGAGTTACTTCAAAAAACTGGCAAGTACTTTAAAAACAAAAACAATCTTAAGTACCCATTAAATTAATTGAAATGTCAAATTACTTTGACAGAAGACTATGAGGTAAAGTAAATGTGATGGTATCTATGTTTGAGAAAAGCACATTAACAAAAAAATGAACACTGAGTATTTAGGAATCTGACTTACACGAGTATATAAGACATTCAAATATATTCACACTTAGCCTTAGGTTGCCCTATTATTATCTCTGCTTTAAGTTCACCATACCATAGTTTTGAAAGGTACAAGTGATTTCATGTACTTACAGTATCCCATTAACAGACATAACTACCAGGAGAAAAAGATGAATTTGTGATTACAGTTGAAGACTTCAATACCCTCTATTGATAATGGGCAGATCCAGCAGGCAGAAAATCAGAAAGGACATAGCTGAACTGAACAACACCTTCAGTCAACTGGATCAAATTGACATTTCTCCAAAAACAGAAAAATACACATTCCTCTCGAGCACACATGAAAAATTCACCCAAATAGACTACATTCTAGGCCATAAAGCACATCTTGATAAATTTAAAAGAATAGGAATCATACAAAGTATCCTCTCAGACCGCAATGGAATTAGACTAGATATCAAGAGCAAAATGATAAGTGGAAAAATCTAAAATAATTGGAGATTAAACAACACATCTCTAAATAATATGTGAGTAAAAGAAGTACAGTCAACACTTAAATAACGCGGGGCTTAGGGGCACTGACCCCTATGCAGTCAAATAACTGCATATAATTCTTGATTGCCCCAGATTTAAACTACTAATAGCCTGCTGATGGCCAGAAGCCTTACCAATTCATAAACAGCCCATTAACACATATTGCATATGTTATATGTATTATTACTGCATTCTTAACAATAAGCTACAGAAGAGAAAATGTTATTATGAAAATCATATGGAGGAACGCCTGGGTGGCTCAGTCAGTTAAGCGGGTGCCTTTGGCTCGGGTCATTATCCCAGGGTCCTGGAATCTAGTCCCACAACACGCTCCTTGCTCGGCGGGGAGCCTGCTTCTCTCTCTCCCTCTGCCTGCCACTCTGCCTGCTTGTGCTCGCTCTCTCTCTCTCTGTCAAATAAATAAGTAAAATCTTTAAAAAAAAAAATCATATGGAAACTTAAAGGCAACCTCCTGAATGGGAGCAGATATTTGCAAAGGACATATTCAATAAAGAAGTAGTATCCAAAATATACAAAGAACTTACACAACACCAAAAAACAAATCATCCAATTAAAAATGGGCAGAAGACATGAACAGACATTTCTCCAAGAGATCCATGAAAAGATGCTCAATGTCATTCATCATCAGGAAAATGCAAATCAAAACCACAATGAGCTATCACCATATACCTGTCAGAATGGCTAAAATTAAAACATAAGAAACAACAAGTGTTGGCGAGGATGTAGAAACAAAAGAACGCTCAGGCCCAGATGGTGGGAATACAAACTAGTGTAGCCACTGTGGGAAACAGTATGGAGTTTTCTAGCTTGTAGCTACTAGAAGAAGAAGAAGAAATTAAATCCAAAGTAAGCACGGTGGGGGGGGGGGGGGAACAGTAGAAATTAGAGAAGAAATCAATTAAATTTAAAGTAGAAAATCAACAAAACTAAAAGTTGATTCTTCAAAAATATCAATAAAACTAATAAACCTCTAGCTAGGTTAACTATGAAAGAAGGAGAGAAAAGACATAAATTACTAATATCAGGAATGAAAGAGGGTGTATTACTACAGATGCCAGAGACTTTAAAAGGATAATATAGAAATATTATTGACAACTCTATGTCCACAAACATTATAACCTAGACAAAATGGACCAATTCCTTGAAAAACACAATCTGCAAGCTCACACAAGTAGAAATAGACAATCTGAATAAGGTAATAGATAGACAGGAATACTGTATCTCCATCTTTAAAGAGAAGGAACCAATAATTAATAACCTTCCAAAACAGAAAGCTTCAGGCCTAGCTGGGTCCCCTGGTAAATTCTACCAAATATTTAATGAAGAAATTATACAATTCTCCACAAAATAAAAAAGATAAAACTTTGAAGAAAGTTATAGATTCATATTATTTCTGAAAAGAATAATGATCACATATTTATTTGCAGAAGTTAAATAGCATAACCTACAGAACTGATGTGAAAGCCTTTCTATTGATTCAAATTATAAAGGAGAAAAAAAGTATGACTTTGAAATCCACTTTCCCTTCTATACATAACTTATTCAGTGTCCATGCTATTGTCCCACCAGCCCTCCCTGAATGATTCAGGTTAGGATTTACATGTATTTGAATATGCATATGAAAATCTGCCCTTAGGTAAGAATCCTCAAAAAAATGAAATTACACCAATTCTTCACAATCTCTTCCTGAAAATAGAAGCAGAGAGAGTACTCCCTAACTTATTTTATGTAGCCAACATTACACTGATACCAAAATCAGACAAAATGCTACAAGAAAGAACAGTATTTCTCATGAACACAGATAGAAAAATACTCAACAAAATACTAGCATATTGGATCCCAAAAATGTATAAAAAGAATTATACACCATGACCAAGTGGGATTTTTTTCTAGTTATGCAAGTTGGTTCAACACCCAAAAATTAATTAATGTAATTCATTAATCACATGAAAAGTCTCAAAAAGAAAGATCACACGGTCATATCAATAGATGCAGAAGAGCATTTGGCAAAATCCAACATCCATTCATGATAATACTTTCAGCAAATGAGGAATAGAGAGGAATTTCCTGTTAAAGAACATCTATAAAAAACTGACAACTAACATTATACTTAATGGTGAGAAAATAGATGCTTTCCCATTAAGATCAGAAACGAGTTCCCTCCTACCACTCCCATTCCCCATTATACTGAAGTTCTAGCTAATGCATTAAGAAAAGGAAAGAAAAAAAAAAAAAGAAAAGGAAATTAAGGGTACAAAGATTAGGAAGAAAGAAATAAAACAGTTTTTCTTCACAGATGATAGGACTGTCTGCAGATAATCCCAAAGAATCAGTTTATTTAAAAAAAATTTTTTTAGATTTTTTTGTTTATTTATTTGACAGACAGAGATACAAGTAGGCAGAGGGAGAAAAGGGGAAGCAGGCTCCCTGCTGAGCAGAGAGCCTGATGTGGGGCTCCATCCCAGGACCCTGAGATCATGACCTGAGTCGAAGGCAGAGGCTTTAACCCACTGAGCCACCCAGGCACTCTCAAAGAATCAGTTTAAAGAAATTCTTGGAACTAGTAAGTAATTCTAGCAAGTCTGCAGAATATAAGGTTACTATACAAGTTTTCCTATATACCAGCAATGAGTAATGGGAAAATGAAATACAAAACATGATACAATTTACATTAACTCCACAATAAAAGAAAGTACTTAGGAATAAATCTAACAAAATACACAGAAGATCTATATGCGGAAAACTAAAAAACTCTGATGAAAGATATCAAAGGGATTGTAAATAAGTGGAGAAATATGATATTCTCTGTTCATAGATAAAAAGACTCAACACTGTTAACATGTCATTTCTTCCTAATTTGATCTGTGGATTTATGCAACCCAAACAGAATCCAGCAAATTATTTTGTAGACATCAACAAACTGAATTTAAAATGTATATGAAAAGTCCAAAGTCCCAGAATAGCCACATAATATTGAAAAAGAACAAAGTCAAGGACTGACACTACCTGATTTCAAGACTTACTATAAACTACAATAATCAAGACACTGTGGTATTTTTTTTTTTAAAGATTTTATTTATTTATTTGTCAGAGAGAGAGGGAGAGAGAGCAAGTGAGCACGGGCAGACAGAGTGGCAGGCAGAGGCAGAGGGAGAAGCAGGTTCCCCACTGAGCAAGGAGCCGGATGTGGGACTCGATCCCAGGACGCTGGGATCATGACCTGAGCCGAAGGCAGCTGCTTAACCAACTGAGCCACCCAGGCATCCCAAGACACTGTGGTATTGATGAAAGAGTAGACAAATAGATTAATGGAACAGAAAGAGCCTGAAAATAGACCAACAGAAACATAGTCAACTGATCTTTGACCAAAAAAAAAAAAAAAACAACAACAAAACCAAAGCAAAACAAAAAAACCCAAAGGCAATCCAATGGAGAGAAGATAATCTTTCCAGCAAATGGTGCTACAAGAACTGGAAATCTACATGCCAAAAAAAAAAAAAAAAAAAGGAAAAGAAACTAAATATTGACTTTACACTTTCACAAAAATTAACTCAAAATGGAACATGGACTTACATGTAAAAAACAAAAACATAAAACTTCTAGAAGATAGCATAGAGAAAATCTAGATAACCCTGAGTTTGGCAATTACTTCTGAAGATACAACACCAAAAGTATAATCCATTAAAGAAAACTGATAAATCACGGACTTAATTAAAATAAAATAAAAAGGGGCACCTGGGTGGCTCAGTGGGTTAAAGCCTCTGCCTTCGGCTCAGGTCATGATCCCAGAGTCCTGGGATCAAGCCCCGCATTGGGCTCTCTGCTCAGCGGGGAGCCTGTTTCCCCCTTTCTCTCTGCCTGCCTCTCTACCTACTTGTGATCTCTGTCAAATGAATAAATATTAAAAAAAAAAATAAAATAAAACACTTCCACTCTGTGAAAGACACTGTTAGAGAAGGAAAAGACAAGCCACAGAGGAAAATTTTGTGAAATATTTGCAAAACACATACCCAATAAAGGAAACTTGCATCAAAAATTGTATACAGGGGCGCCTGGGTGGCTCAGTTGGTTAAGCAACTGCCTTCGGCTCAGGTCATGGTTCCGGAGTCCTGGGATCGAGTCCCGCATCGGGCTCCCAACTCCATGGGGAGTCTGCTTCTCCTTCTGACCTTCTCTGCTCTCATGCTCTCTCTCACTCTCTCTCAAATAAATAAATAAAATTCTTTAAAAATTGTATACAAAGAACTCTTAAACTCAACTATTAGAAAACAACTCAATTTTAAAATGGGCAAAAGTAAGCCATTATAAACCTAATTAGAATGCCTAAAATGCAAAAAACTGACTATACGAAGTGCTGCTGAAGATGTGCAACAACAGGAACTCCCATTCACTTCTGGTGAAAATTCAAAATGGTACAACTACTTTAGAAGAGACTTTGGCAATTTCTTACAAAGCTAAATTTACTGTATGATCCAGCAATCTTGCTCCTAGGTATTTATTTGCCCAAATGAATTTAAAACTTTGTCCACATAAAAGCCTAAATATGAATATTTGTAGCAGCCTTTTCATAATTACCAAAGACTGGAAGACACCAAAGTGTTCTTCAAAAGGTAGATTGATAAACTGTGGTATATCCATATAGTGGAATGTTATTCAGCAATAAAAAGAAATGAACTATCAAACAACAAATAAAATGAAAGAAACTTAATTTCATACTGCTTAGCAAAAGAAGCCAGTCTGAAAAGGTATATGCTATATGATCCCAATTATATGATATTGTGAAAAAGGCAAACGAAAGAGCCAGTAAAATGCAGTGGTTGCCAGGAGCAAGGATGGAAAGGATAAACATGCAGGATACAGGGGATTTTTAAGACAGTAAAAGTATTTTGTAAGATACTGTAATGGTGGATATGTGACACTGTGTATTTGGCAAAATCCACAGAACTGCAGAACACAAAGAGTAAACTTAATGTCAACCTCGGACATTAGTTAAAATAATGATGATGATGATGATGATGATGATGATGATTTAATGCTGACTCATCAATTTTAACAAATATACCATACTAATGAAAGATGTTAGTAATAAGGGACATTGTACTATCTGCTTAATTTTCTGTAAACCTAAAACTGCTCTAAAAAATAAATCCTATGAGGATGCCTATGGGGCTCAGTCGGTTAAGAGTCCGACTCTTGATTTCGGCTCAGGTCATGATCTCAGGGTCGTGAAATCGAGCTCTGCGTAGAGCCCCAGGTCAGGCTCCGGCTCAGCGTGGAGGCTGCTTGAGATTCCTCTGCCCCTTCTCCATGCTCTTGCACTCCCATTCTCTCTCTCCAATAAAGAAATAAAATCTTTAAAAAAAAAAAAAAAAGAAAGAAAAGAAAGAAAGAAAATCTTTAAAAAAAATTTTAAAACCTGGGGCGCCTGGGTGGCTTAGTGGGTTAAAGCCTCTGCCTTTGGCTCAGGTCATGATCTCAGGGTCCTGGGATCGAGCCCCGAATTGGGATGTCTGCTCAGTGGGGAGCCTGCTTCCCCCTCTCTGTCTGCCTGCCTGTCTGCCTACTTGTGATCTCTGTCTAATAAATAAATAAAATCTTTTAAAAAAAAATTTTAAAACCTATTAATTTTTTAAATCTTACTAGTACTCACACAAAATGTTAATTATCCTGTGTGTATTTTTATTTTTTATTTTTTAAAGATTTTATTTATTTATTTGACAGAGATCACAAGTAGGCAGAGAGGCAGGCAGAGAGAGAGGAAACAGGCTCCCTGCCGAGCAGAGACCTCCATTCGGGGCTCAATCCCAGGACCCTGAGACCATGACCCACGTTGATGGCAGAGGCTTTAACCCACTGAGCCATCCAGGCACCCTTATCCTGTGTGTATTTTTAGAAAATGAAAGTTATACCACCTATGTAATCTTTTCACTGATACAAGTTATTGGAAAAACAGCATAATTTTGCCAAATTACTATCATAACACAAATGTTTCTGAAAGTGTTAATTTTTATGTTATAAAAATCAAAGCAAATCAAACAAGAAAAGCAAAAAATACTATTTGTCTCTTACCGTATAGCAGTCTTTTGCAATACAGTGCATAGAAATCAATGATGAACTTTACCCTCAACAAAAAATCAAAAGGAAGTCATAATGAAGGAAGTCATTTTTGCCTACTTCAGTTGGAAAACACCACAAAATTACAAAATTCAACTGACGATGACTGAAATAGTAAATACCTCAGTAGTTATTATAGTATCATATTTTCTGAACAGTTAATTCATGAGCATGTTTTAAGAAATCACAGATTCAACAGAAAAAGATGCTCTCACAGGTTTTTTTGTTGTTGTTGTCTTAAACCAGAGTTCTTCATCTGATGCACTCACTACTCCTGCTGACTTCAATAAACAGAGTATGGCAGGAGCAGTGGCCTAGGTATAATGATGACTAAACCAGGTGAAAAGAATTTTGTTAAGTGGGCTTCAGCAGTATAATTCAATGGGAGCTGGTTTAAACAATCAGAACCAAACTAAGAAAACCAAAACAAAAATTACCTCCTCAATAACCCAGGGCAAGCAACTCATTCCTTGAGTTAATTCTTAGGCACCCTACATTGGCATAATGGACTCAGCATTCTGATCTTTCTGTATAAAGACTACATTACTGGGGCGCCTGGGTGGCTCAGTGGGTTAAAGCCCCTGCCTTCAGTTCAGGTCATGATCCCAGGGTCCTGGGATGGATCCCAGGGTCCTGGGATCGAGCCCAGCATCGGGCTCTCTGCTCAGCGGGAAGCCTGCTTCCTCCTCTCTCTGTCTCTGCCTGCCTCTCTGCCTACTTGTCTGTCAAATAAATAAATAGAATTTTTAAAAAAAGAAAATAAAATAGCTTTAAGCTGTTTTTCTGGTAATGGGGATGGCCTTGTGCTAATTGAATCATGTTGCTATTCAGTATCCGATGCTAAGTGTTTGCTCCAGAAGAGAATACAGCTAACTAGTCCACATGGGGATTGAACCAATGACCCTGGCCTAATTAGCACACTGCTAATCAACCACCAAAATAGCTAGTATTAATTAGAAGGTGTTTCCATTTATAGACCACCTTATAAATGTCAGTTATTGTGCTAAATGCTTTATGATCATTATCTCTTAAATTTTGCAAAAACCTTTCAAAGTAGATACTATCCAGATTTTACAGATGTGGAAACTGAGAATCAGAATGGATAAGAAAGGAAAACAGCACAACAAACTTACAGCTAGTAGATGAAAGATCTAGGACTCAAATCTAGGTCTGTCTGTATCAAAAGGCTTGCCTCCTTGTACATAGCAAGACCATATTACCAATCAACTCCAAATAAATCAAAAGGTATTGCATTGCAGAACAAAAGAGAAAGATGTGTTACTCTTGATCTGAAAACAGTATTTTAAAATTCTGAACATCTTCATTCAATTTAATGTTATCCAAATAATGCGGGCACCTGGGAGGCTCAGTGAGTTAAGCCTCTGCCTTCGACTCAGGTCATGATCCCAGGGTCCTGGGATTGAGTCCAGCATCGGGCTCTCTACTCAGCAGGGAACCTGCTTCCTCCTCTCTCTCTCTGCCTGGCTCTCTGCCTACTTGTAATCTCTGTCAAATAAATAAATAAAAATCTTTTTTTTTTTTAAATGTCATGTTGGGGCGCTTGGTGGCTCAGCGGGTTAAGGCCTCTGCCTTCGGCTGGGGTCATGATCCCAGGATCCTGGGATCGAGCCCCGCATCAGGTTCTCTGCTCAGCGGGGAACCTGCTTTCTCCTCTCTCTCTCTCTCTCTCTCTCTCTCTCCCTGCCTACTTGTGATCTGTCAGATAAATAAATTTTTTAAAAATGTCATGTTAGGGGCGCCTGGGTGGCTCAGTGGGTTGAAGCCTCTGCTTTCAGCTCAGGTCATGATCCCAGGGTCCTGGGATCGAGCCCCACATCGGGCTCTCTGCTCTGCGGAGAGCCTGCTTTCTCCTCTCTCTCCCTGCCTGCCTCTCTTGCCTACTTGTGATCTCTGTCTGTCAAATAAATAAATAAAATATTTAAAACAAATAAATAAATTAATTAAAATGTCATGTTATATTAAAGATGTTCTAAAGATGATCTAAAGTACATCTAAAGATGTACTAAAGATGATCTCTATAATCAGAGATGATCTCAAAATAAGAAATTTTGTGTAATAGAGAAGTATAGTAGGAAGCACTGGATTAAATAGTAGTCAAAGCACCCTCTTCTCGGCCAAGATAAAAAGATAATTTAAGTTAAGAAACATTTATTAAGAACTACCTACTACTAACTAGGTTCACATCTATGAGATGAGACACTGGGAATACAAAGATACTAAAAACATTTCAAAGTATTTATAATCTAGTAAGGCAAACAGACTTCTAAGAAACTATAATTTGGGGCAGAGTACCAAAAATGTGAAAATGTCCAGTGAGATAGAATGAGTGCTGGTCCACCCTAGCATACCAGAGATTGGGAAATTTGCCACAAGAAGTAACAAGCAAGGCCCTCATGATAAGAAGGATTTATCTGGTAAGGAAAAGATACTGGGGTGGGGAGGTGAGGGGCAAACATTCCAGGGTTAGGGAATAGCATGAGCAAATCCAGACGCATGCATGCTTACAAGAACAGGTGGTCTGAAATAACAATAGTACATAACGTATCAGGGAACTACAGCTGGAGTAGACTCAAAATATAACTTAGGGTCACATCACAGACAATCCTCACTATCATCTGGCTAAGGAATTACAGTTTATTTAGAGAAGATGGAAAGGTAAAGCAACTTGTTGAGAAGGCTATTTGGGTAGTAGTAACGTATCCCTATCCTGAACTTCTTTTTTTTTTTTTTTTAAAGATTTATTTATTTATTTGACAGACAGAGATCACAAGTAGGCAGAGAGGCAGGCAGAGAGATGGGGAAACAGGCTCCCTGCTGAGCAGAGAGCCCAATGTAGGGCTTGATCCCAGGACCCTGAGCTTATGACCTGAGCTGAAGGCAGAGGCTTTAACCCACTGAGCCACCCAGGTGCCCCACTATCCTGAACTTCTGAGCAAGGGCTTACAATTGGGAATGCCTGGGCTGGTATCCTGCACTACTACTTACTTAGCAGTGGACTCTGCACTAGTCACTTAACATATCTGTGCATTAGGTTTTTCATTTCTTTTTTTTTTTTTTTTTTAAGATTTTGTTTATTTATTTGACAGACAGAGATCACAAGTAGGCAGAGAGGCAGACAGAGAGAGAAGAAGGGAAGCAGGCTCCCCGCTGAGCAGAGAGCCTGATGTGGGGCTTGATCCCAGGACCCTGGGATCATGACCTGAGCTGAAGGCAGAGGCTTTAACCCACTGAGCCAACCAGGCACCCCAGGTTTTTCATTTCTAAGTGGAAATAAAACAGTGCCAAAATCTTAAGGGGCAGCAGGAAGGTTAAATGAGATAATATGTGTCAAGTGTCTAAAACAGCAGCTAACATGAACCCTCAGTAAATATCAGTTATAAATACATATAATATCTATTTCAAATCAGCACTGCAGAACTAATGAGACAATAAAAGTAGTTCCAGAGGTGCCTAGGTAGCTCAGTTAACTGTCAGACTCTTGGTTTTACTTCAGGTCATGGGTTATGAGATGGAGGCCCATATCTGGATCCATGCTCAACACAAAGTCTACTTAGGATTCTCTCTCCCCCCACTCTGCCCCTGCCCCCTGTATTCTCTCTCTCTTTCTCTTTCTCTCTTCTTCTCTCTCTCCCTCAAAATAAATAAATAAATAGATCTCTACAAAATCTACAAAATTTTAAAAATAAAAATATTTCCAAGAGAAGGAAGCCCTAGGAACTGTGCACTATAAAACTGCTAAGATTAAAAAAGAGGTGACTGATAAACTGTCAGAGATCTATATAAATAAAACAGTAATATATAAATAAAACAATAGAACAGTGTATATAAATAAAAAACTGTGATCTATCATAGTTGTGCAATCGAAAAGTTCCTTTTTAACTGCATTAACTGCATTAGTTTATTAATGTCTCAAATTATCTTTTTTCTTTTTTTTTAAGAGACAGAGAGAGAGACGGGAGAGGGAGGGGCAAAGGGAGCAGGAGAAAGAATTCCAAGCAGGCTTCTGGCCCAGCAGGGAGCCCCACACAGGGCTTGATCCCATGACCCTGAGATCATGACAAGAGCTGAAATCAAGAATGGAACGCTCAACCAACTGACCCACCCAGGTGCCCCACAAATTATCATTTCTTAAGGTAATTATAAAAAAGAACCCACATGTGATGAATTAGCTTTTTACTCATACAGTGTCTAAAATAGTATCCTTCGACAAACAAATATAGCAAATTTAAGTGAAATGCTGGGCATTTTTATTAAAACTATATGTTAGAATGACACAAAAGCAGAACCTGTGATGTACGGGTCTTTGCAAGAGGAGACGTGCATGCTTCTTGAAATTGATCTTCATTAATTCCAATTTCTTTGAGGTAACTTTCTAACAGCTTTTCAACCTAAAAAGAGAAAGTGTAACTTTTCCAATTTACATAGAAAAATTCCAAATGACAGTTTTCATGTTAAGTGTTGAGTTTAAAAAGGATAATCAAATGTTTGCTTGCAATTATTAATCTACATAAAATTGTACTATATGGCAATGACAATGTCTTTCACCAAAAACCCCCACAAACAATGAAAAGTTAAAATGTTTGCAGTGAATCAAATGAAATTTTATTTCCTCTACTTGAAATAACTGGTCAGGGTAATAACAGTCAATGGGGTACAACTCTTCTGCTACTCAGAGGCATTTTTTAAAAATCACAAGACAACCATGGCAAATTAATAACTAACACTTCTCTAGACGCATCAACAGAAGATTAAGAATAAAATTTAAAGATTAGATGCAAGATCCCTTAAAATAGTTGTCCTAAATTCATTTCTTAGATTCTAGAGTAGAAGAGATAAGAAGTCAAAGAATGAAATGCTCAGAGAAGCCTTAGGGCCTATGGAACTAGTAGTACTATTAGGGTAGATTGGATTATTTATTCTTTTTTTTTTTTTTTTTTTTTGAAGGAGGCTCCAATCCCAATATGGGGCTTGAACTCACAATCCCAAGATTAAGAGTCACATGCTCTACAGCAGAGCCAGCCAGGTGTACCAAGAATGGACTTTTTAATTTTTTTTTTATTATTTTTTTTTAATATTTTTTTTATTTATTTGACAGACAGAAATCACAAATAGGCAGAGAAGCAGACAGAGAGAGGGGGGGAAGCAGGTTCTCCGCTCAGCAGAGAGCCCGATGTGGGGCTCGATCCCAGGACCCTGGGACCACGACCTGAGCCGAAGGCAGAGGCTTTAACCCACTGAGCCACCCAGGTGCCCCAAGAATGGATTTTTTTAATTAAAGAATTTTAAAATGGAAAAGTCCATGTTTTTAATTTAGAAAAGCTAAAATTATTTTAATTACCTTTAATAATCAATGGAAAAAATACTCACTAGTTCTTTGTATTCCTGATGAATCTCTGTATAGGTCAATTTGCTTTCTTCTTCATCATCAAAAACTAAATTTAAAAGAAAAATATTACTGTATAGTGTACAAAAACAAATCGTTTCATTAATGCAAATATAAAAATGCACTCCTTAGATCTTACAATAGAATTCTCATTCTTATAACCTAGCTCTTCAGCTTTGAATTCTTGAATTAAACAACTCTATGTGCATATATATATAATCTATACATATATGTATATATGTAATAATATGTTATATGTATAGCATATACAAGTTTCATGTTTGTTTACAGTTTCATATGTAAGATCTATTTCATATGTAAGACAAACTAATTTGCTACTTTCAATAATAAAAGGCAACAATCTATAAACTTTTAATGTAATATTATTAATAGTTTTTAAACATTAATTCCTTTTACAACAGGCTCCAGATTATGTTGTCATAATTTGCTGATATAAATTTTACTGAAAGTGACTAAGCCATTTTTGCTCTATATAAATCAGTAATGAAATTAAAATAAATAAAACCAAAACAAATGTTTACTCAATGATCATATATATGAAACAATGTGGATTAGAAAGATATATATTCCATCAAGAAATGACAATTAATTAGGGAAACAGGCCAAATTCATGAATTGTTAACGATAAACTTTTTAAAATTCCCCCTAAATGATCCAAAATGCAAAACTAATTTCTTTAATTTTCTACTTAAAGCTCTTAAACCAATGATGGTTCTTCGACTAAATAATAAATGCAAAATCCTTAGAAGGCCAGACACAACCTCTAAGTCTCATCTCCTATTACTCCAAAACCCAAACTTTGCACTCTTAACATACACCAGTACTTGGAATACCACCAAACATAACACACACAGTGCTTCAAACTCCTATACATGTTCTCAGGTGTTCCTAGAGTTTTCTGTCTTTACCCAGTCCTCTTCTCCCAACTATTCTTCAAGACATTGCAAATGGCACATTCTCTAAGACCTGCCACCCACTCTCAACTCCTGAGCTGGTTAGATCCCTTCCTCTGAACTCAAAATAGAGCCACATGCCCTCCTTTATTATAACACCTGCCAATTTAGATTTAAATTCCATTTACCTGCCTGTCTTCCACACTAAATCATAAACTTCTCAACCACAAGGATTTTGTTTCATTCACATTTCTATCCCTAGCTTCTGGCCCACAGACACTCAATAAATGCTTATTGAAATAAATTCTGATATCACAGGTTGTACAAAACTAATCTTTAAAGACTAGCACACTAACAACCTAAAGTCACTGAAGTATTAACACTTATTTCAAGTGACAATGGGATGTTACTTCCACCTCTACTGGCATCTGCTCTGTGTAACACTGGGCATACACACAATACAGCAGTAACTTAAACTGTTTCTAGTTAGTTCTAAAATAAAATTACTACATTACATGTGTATAAAGTTGAGGATTACTGCTTCCCTGTGAAATTACACAGTCAGATTTATTACTACTGAGATCAAACCACTTTTGACACTTGGGGATAAAAAGAGCAATGCTTTTTTTTTTTTTCATTTTAGCATTTAGTCTCAGAGGGGTAAATAGAATGAAAGAGTGACATAATTCTTTTTTTCTCCCAAAGGAGGTCAGAATTCCACATGCTTCATCTGTCTCAGAATTTTAAATTCTTAAAAAGATCACAAATAAAAATTAAACTTCTTTAGAAATTATGCATAAAAGCAATACTTAAATACTATCTGGATTTTGATTACAGCATAATTTTGATTACGGTAATGAAAAGATTCAGTGGTCAAACTAAAGTTTATCTTTACCAAATTCATGGACCCTTAGGGTTGAAAGGACTCTTAAAAGCTCATCCAGGAAAAAAAAAAAAAAAAAAAAAAAAGCTCATCCAGGATAACCAACCATTTGATGGTTATCTCCATTAAGTTGCTGTCAAACCCATTTAAACACTGCTACCCTCTGGGGAACTCATTACCTTTTGAGATAGGCTAACTTAACTGGGATACATTCTGCTATGGCACACTTCCTTCACAGAAATTTGCCCGTGGCTTGTACATATTAACCCTAGCTCTATGTCACTGAAGCTTACAAGTCTAAACCCTCCAACATAAGGCAGATGTTCAAATGATTGATGGATATTACTACCCTACAAGTCCTGCCTGGTAAACACCCATGGTATCAGTTGGGCATTCATTCATAGCACATGGTTTTTAGCTCCTTTTCCATACCTGGGCTCCAGTTTGTCTCGGAGAACTGAACGAAGAATCTAAGCGTGAATGATCAGGACCCGGAGGTCCTTTGCCCTCACAGGGACTATTAGGCCACCTTTATATACCTTAGTTGTTACAAGATACCCCTCACCCCATTTTTGGTATACCCGAGAGTCCGAGAGCTCAGTAAAGGCAAACAGACCACTGGGACGCCAGCTCTGGGACTGCTGGAGTAACAGCGTGCCCTCCGTTTGCGGTTAACTGTTAGACCAGGAAGGAACACTAGGCAAACTCATATCTCTCCTCACCAGTCTCTGCGGAAATTGTTGAAGCCCACCCAAACAGTGCACCTGCACAAGGAAGAAACATGCAGGATAAGGTGAGAGACCTAACATAGGATTGAAATCTAATGATTTTCGCATGTGTTCTTGGGCCCAAAGAAAGGGGAGTCCCGGGACGCCTGGGTGGTTCAGTTGGTTAAGCGGCTGCCTTCGGCTCAGGTCATGATCCTGGCGTCCTGGGATCGAGCCCCACATCGGGCTCCTTGCTCAGCGGGGAGCCTGCTTCTCCCTCTGCCTCTGTCTGCCTGTTCTCTCTCTCTCTCTCTCTGACAAATAAATAAATAAAATCTTTTTAAAAAGGGGGGCGGGGGGGAGTCCCTGTCTTTAGTTCCATGAAGGAAGACACTGACGCAGTGACAGCAATACCTCCAACAAACCAGCTCTGAACCTGGCCGACAGGGGTAAGACCTGAGAGAGGAGAGATGGTTCGTGGTGACCACCTTCTGCCAATCGCTGGCGAGAGAGAGGCGAGAAAGAATGGTCGGTTCGAGATCTGGTTTTTACCTTCACATTTCTGCTCCACAAAGTCCAAGAT